>OMLP01012594.1:35489-50325 GCA_900302685.1 Spondyliosoma cantharus
TCTGTTTCTTCTGTTCTTCTGTAGCTGGGACAGAATATAGGCTCTTATGATGATTTTTACAACCAACAACAGAGCGATTTGTGTGTCTAGCTCTGAGCGACGACATTGTTAAACACTGCTATCTTATCGCAGGACACACCAAACTTCACCTCGGGGATGAACGCCCCCCTCTTGGATATCTCCTATAACCGCGCAGAGGAGGTCGACCTATGAAAATGACTCCTTTGGTTGCGTAATGACAGGAGCTGAATCTGAACAGCCTGTAGGAGCGCCGTTTTACCAGTGGGTGGGCTGCAGAGACCATGCAGGAATCACAAGCTTTCCTCATTCTGGGTGTTGGCAGGCTCAGGGAGGACCAGTTTAAACATGGAGAGACCAGAGAAAACATATTTTTCTATATATGGGACCTTTAATGTTGAAGCTGCTATAAACAACATTTTTAAAGTAAAATGAGTGTTAAATAGCTCTTTATTCTAACAACAATCAATGAGTGATTGGTCCGTAATCTATGCCCCTCCTCCTCCTGACATTTTCTGTATCCCTGTCCACTTTATCCAATCAGGATAGAGAATTTCATAAAGAGGTGGTCCTGTCTGCTCGTGAACTACGCAGAGAGCAGGATCTTCCTGTTTGCTGAGGTGTCTGGCAATAAGCGCTGCACGTTCATGTGGCAACGTGGAGAGTAGGGAGGGGAATGCTAACTACTGAACAGACAGGAAGTTTGCAAACACAACAACGACACTTAAAGCTGCTATAAGCTCAATAGAAATGTGATTATATTCAATACTATTAAAACTGCAGTAGACAATATTTAACATTACAATGTTGGTTGAAATCGCCTATTTTGACCTTTGCATGTAAGATGTGTGTGTGTCGAAATCAAGCAACCAGCTAGGGTTTGCCAGCATGTAACCCAGCTAACAAAACTGACTCTGAACAAATGAAAGTAATCCAGGTTCTACATGTCTCAGTTCCTATTTTCTCCTTTACTGGGCTTGTTGTGTCAAGAGCTGTCGCGAGTCGTGATACATTTCTAATATCCCCCATTATTACGGGTTTTGTAGCAACGATGTTTTATACAAAACACATGTGGGAACACGCCCCGGCTTCACACCAAGTTTTGGACTCATGTTGGGACATATGTTTGATGCCATGGTGCTCGTATTGAAGAACGGCAAAGAGGCGTGATGACCAATAACTTTTCAGTAATGGAATACAGTGGGGTGTGTGTGTATGTTTAGTGTACTGGCCGCGCAGCTTTTACCGACACAAAGCGGAGCATGTCCAATTTCCTTTTCTGTGTTATTACAGGTCAGTGTGACAGCGTAATAATACCCCCCCCACACACACACACACACACACACACACACACACACGCACATCGACAAAGCAGAGTGATACTGAGGCAGTCTAAAGATATGTCTAGACCGTCCTCTCAGACGTCGCAGCTTGCTCTGAAGCCTGGAGTGGCCTGCCCTAAGGCTGGGAAGCGCCAGAGGGGCGGCTCAGAGAAGACGAGTGGCTCCTGGTCCTGGCGAGGGGGTCATGCTGTGGAACGCGGGGGCCATGCAGGGCAACCGACTCCATCTGCTTCCATTTAAACCTGTGGGTCATCGTTTTGTGGCAGCAGTTTTACAGAGTTATACTGGGCAGTGGAGGGAGAGGCGACGGATGAACCAAACACTGGCTTTAGAGACTGGCCTTTTACACTTAAGCTGTTTTCGCTAGATTGTGGCGAGGGGTATTTTGTTGGCTGCAATGTGACACCTCACCGTGAGATGCCACTGTATCCCGACACATTGGTCCTATAGTTTATTGTCTAGTTGTTCACCATTTACCCATTACATTAGCCAAATGTTCCAATAATGTATCTATTACTTTTAGCTCTCAATCTAATTTTTGATTTTCCTTACTTGTTTAATAACTCGTATTCATGCATTTCCAATCACAACATGTAGTATTCCAGTGTTACAGTGTTACAGCTGACTGTGGTCTACAGTCTTTCCAAGTAAACCCTGGCAACTGCAGAAGCACCCCTGGTTAGGAGCTAGTGCTTGAAAGCATCATGGTTGCAGTTTAAAGATTTGATTTATTGCCACGAAATATCACACTTGGGGAAGAAAAAAAGAAAAACTCGACTCAGGGAGACCTCAAAACAGCTGTGAGCCTCTCAGTTCAGCCTCTTGGCTTCGGCTCTGTTGCCTGTTGTGTTTTGAGTGGTGTTGTTAGAAGTAGCCCTTTTCTCATTGGGCTTTTTTCTGTCAGCTTGTTTACTCTCTTTTTAGTTGCTCCGGATTAGAATGAGCACCAGCCGGCCCCTGTCTGTTCCCTACATGAAGTCGTTCCCGCAAAAAAAAAGAAAACCCAGCATCTCAGCATCTGTGCTCCTCTGGAGATGAATACATGAATGTCCAAACACCCTGCTCCGAAAATGTTGGGAGTCAGCTCGGTTTTTCTTGCACATTAGGCAAGGTCAAGGTGTAATCTCACGAGGGGGTGTGAATTCCCAAACTTTAGGAAACTCAACAATAACACTAATAAGGCTGGAGCTCACCCAGGGAGGCTGTAGGCTTCCTGGAAGAAAAGAGAAACGGATAAACGCCTATCAAGAAGTTGCTGAATTATTTATCACCTTTGCTCTGCTGTCAATTTGTTCCTGCCATTTGGTTTCGCTGTAAATTAAATCTGTTTGAACCGCAGATGGAATTCAGACGAATGGGCCACAATATAAGAAGAAGGGGGATTATGCATTTCTTTTGTTTGACTGGGAGTTTTGTGCAACGTTACCAAAGCCCCTCGGTAAATAGAATCATCTCCCTATGAGCAATTGGCAAACAGCATAGGCTTTACAAGATTTAATTACGGCTAATTGTTTCTGTTTCAGTGTGGTCGCATCAATCAGTCTGAGCCGTTTTTTCGGTCTCTTATGCATATTTAAATAGACGCAATCCTGATTCTTTGATAATGATGAGATGATGGGAGGAGAAAGAAAAGAATTGACGCTTATATAAGATGTTGCAGTGTCTATACTCAACATATCAAGGCAGTCCTAGCTGGTGAGTGCACTATTGATGTTGTTGTGTTTGATCACCCGCTGCCATCGCTGGGATTCTGTATGATGCAACCACCGAGAAAGCAGACGACGTTCCAGCCCGTGGCTTAAAGAGTGGCACACCACAAACAACAAATGTCAAGGCATCTGCCCTCCAGACGCTTATCTGCAAACCTGTCTCACAGCCTCTGCTCTCCATGCGCCTCTGTGCCCTCGGTGTCCGCCTGTAAATGATGTCCCCTTAGACGGAGCCCCCTCCTGACCACAGGATTAGTTCCACCTCCTCTCGCCCCTGAAGTTTTCCTCTAAAGGATTTGAGCTGGTTTATTTCCCCCGTGTATATTATGAACCAGCATATATTTGCGATAGTGCTTGGTCTGCTGACCCATCGGCACTTGTTATTAAATCCTGCAGATGTTCCAGAATCTGCAGCATATTGTCGCCCTCGATGATGATTCAACAACAAATGGCCGCTAAAGTGGCGCGAATAAATGTAAGATCCATGACAAATAGGACCTCTATTCTACATGATTTTACAGTTTCTCAGAGGGCGGACATGCTGCTTTTAACTGAGACTAATACTTTCAACTTGGCTCGAGCCTGGTGAGAGCTGTCAGCTGGCTGAAGTGTAAGGAAAAAAAAATAGGACCCCACTCCCGGCAAGAACCAGGGGGGTTGGGGGGGGCAGGTTTTTTTTAGCTCCATGGCTTGGGAGCCGAGATGTGGGTCTTGATGTTGTTTTAATTGCTCACTGGCAAGATTTAAACAGCTGATTTATATGGATAAAATGATATGGATTTATCATAAGTCTGAGTCTGATTGTTTTGTTAGAACAACAGTTAAACAAGGCTCAGAGTCTGCAGCTGTGTCAGACACTCTCTGAGACTGTGCTTAGGAGCTGCAATGCTTTGAGCGAAATGCTAACATCAGCATGCTCACACTGACAATGTTAACATGCTAATATTTATCTGGTTTAATGATGACCATGTTAACCATTTTAGTTTTGTGTGTAAATATGCTAATATGTTTATCGATCAGTCCTAAGTAGCTACGTCAAGTTTGTTTATATAGCACATTTCATACAACAGGCAATATTTACTCAATGTGCTTAAATATACAAAGTAGGAAATAAAACACATGATAAATTCATATACAATAAAAACATAGATTGATAGTAATGTCATTTTCTTTTGGTGCTTTACAGTATTGGGGGTAATGCATTGTATTAACATGTTCCTGTAACCAAACAATAATGTTGTTACTTGCGTTACATTACTTCTTTAATTATCTGCATAATGGGCAAATAGATAGATATCATCAAATATGTCTTTTCCTGCTCGCTTGCGGATATCCATGAAATTCAACACAGTGACACTGTCAAGTGCGCCCGTTGAGAGGCTCTCCAGCCTCTGAATTGAGGACAGATTGTCTGACAGACCATTTGCGAGACTCCTCTTGACGAGGTATAGCCACTGCTTTAGTGATAAGCCCATTAAACTTGACTAATCAAGGTTTGGTAAGCTAATGAGTTTGTTGCAGTCTGTTCGGTCCGTCACATGTGGTTCAAATGTCATTTATGCATGTTTTTTGTTGTTGTTGCTGTTGTTTCTGTTTTGTAAGCTTTAAAGGGGCAATATGTAAGACAATAGCAGACACATCTACCAAAGTTAGCATGCTAACCAACTACTGATGTAATATGCGTCTTAAGTTTGAATTCAACAGGTCACCAATTCCTACATATTGCACCTTTGACATTATATTCCTAACAGACATTTACATGACAATGCATCTCAGGGAACGTAGTGATCTAATGCAAAAGCTATGTTCATTTCATTATTTTCTAAAGCATGTACACAACTCATGTAATGCTTTTGCTTTGATAATAACTTGTTTCTCTTTGTCACTCCTGTTTTGAAAAATGCTAAGCTCCTGTTTGTGTGTCGGTGGCAGCATAAGCTCATGATGAGATGCTTTCTTATGGTTTGTTTTGCCCCCCCTGAGCCTGTTTAAGTTTATTACACCCTCTGTAAACCAACAAACAATTACATACGTGGAGACAGCGCATCTCCCCATCAACCATATGTAACAGCATCCAACACTGTGCATAAAAGTGAAATGACTTGTCATGCTTTCCAGTTCCTCGAAATGAAGCATGCCTTCCCCGAGCTCAATCTTCTACATATTAAATGCTCTGCCATCACATGTCAGCGCATGTCATGGGGAGGCAGAATATGAAATGTACTACTTTTATTACTATACCTGCAGTAGCTGTCACAGGACCCCAGAGCAGAACAGTCCAACAATACTGACATACTTATCCTGTCATATTTCGAGTTAGTGACATTACAAAAAGAGACGAGTATTTTCTCTCTGCAGCCATTACTTTCATGTTTCATGTGTAGGGGGGGAAATGATCTGCTATAGAAACTGATGGCCGGCGTGATATTTCAAAAGGTTATGCTGCATCTTGCTCAGCGATTGTTTTCCGTAGATTTATATTTGTTTAAAGGGGGGTTGCAGTTGTCAGCAATAACAAATGCACTGACAAATAACTGGGCAGTGTGCCATTTGGAATTAATTTAGCAAGACAAGGTAGAGATAAGGTGCCACCCCGACTGTCTGCAGGCGACACTTCGTAAATCAGAGAAACAGCGCGGAGGGATCGCGCTGGTGAGAAAGTCTCTCTTCAGCGGCCGTGTGTCTATTTTCAAGCAGCTGGCCTACAGAATAGGTCGCCGCTCGCTCCTCCCCTCGTGTCCTTTTGAGAATGTTAGGCCACCAGGCCAAGATGCAGAGAGCAACTGGGAGAAAGAACACCAATCCTGAGTGTCACTTTCACATCTTCGTAAAGGCAGTATTTTCAAGTGTTTCATCCCTCATTACTGTTCTGTCGTCCGTGTGCCACATCTCTTGAATTAGACAGGCAATATACTAGCTTAACAGTACATCTCCTCAGTGATGGATGATGCTGGAAATCAAATCAAGATATATTATGTACACGTAGGGAGTTATACGACACCTTCTTGTGGTAAAAATTAATTGATTAAACCAACGCGTCTTGATATTGTTTTACAACAGAGATGTAGAAATGAGAAATTACGAATCTCTGTCTGCGAACCTAACCTAAATCCATTTGGAGTAATCATTAAAGGATATGACAGTGATATTCAAAAGGATCATCTGTAATGGTAAATATGTTTTTGAGAAGATAGAGAATGGAGAGATGGAAGAGGAAAGTCTGTTTTTCCAATAATGTATAGGAGCTTGTTTTGACATCGGGCCCAATGTTTCATAAATCACACTGCAGCTTTGATTTTCTGCTGAATACAAAATGTGTTTAAAAGCCTTTAATAAAATAATTTCCCATGAATAATACAAGACACTGTGCTCATTGAATATATCAGGGGGACAATCAAACAGAGTACTGTACATTGCATGCAGATACAATGCGAATTACCCACCGAGCAATTTGGATCATGATTGGAGAAAAGCCACAAACTTTCTGTCCGTGCGTTCAAATCAACTTTGTCCGAGTGAAATGGTCTGGGCTATGTTATGTTGCTCTATAGAACACAAAAAAAACCAACAGTGATTGTTATGTATACTCTGTTGTGCAAATTAGCATCAGGAGCGTGATGCTTTCAGTCCAGTCATGTGATTGTCCCTGGGTCAGTTTCATTGGGGACAGTATAACCGCGGTGCCAGTGTCTTTTATTTGAAAAACAAAAAACTTTCAGACTCATGCAGTTTAAATTAAGTTCATGTAGGCAACAAAATATTTCCAGAGATTGACGGCAAAAACAGTGGTGCAGCATTCTCCTGATCAATTGAAGCCGATGGGAATTTGTTTGAAATCGTAAAATAAAAAACAACCTAAGCCCCAGAGAGATGTTACACCAGAAAGGTTCACTGTAGCTGCAAAGTTAAAAGCATAAGCATTTTTTTCTGTATTTTTTGTTGTTGTTTTTTTTATATTTAGAAACAAATCTTCAGTTTTTTAGGAGAATCCTGCAACGCTGTTTTGCTTTGAAGCTCCAGAAAATGTTTCACTGACTGCAAGACTTCATCCAACTTCCCATCGGCATGGGGCTGGAGATAATGACTGAATTTTCATTCCAGGGCGAACATATCCATTAATCTTCTATACTGAGCTCTAGTTGGTCAAGAATTTGTTCCATTCATTGGAAAAACATCTGTCAGAGTGCACCACAACTGATCTGTTTAAATAGCTGAACAAATCTGAGGAACATCATGGGCAGCAAGACAGAATTCTGGATCCGGATCTGATGCAAAGTGTAAAAAAAGTCTTGTTTCACTGAATATTAATTTTATTTTTGGTGTCCACAGCGAAATTTGTTGTATCAAGTTTGACTGTAATCTGATTAAAAACGCAGACTATACATCAGTCCGCCTCTGTTTTTAATCATTTCACTGAGGAGTTTCTAATTAACAATGCGTCCATCTCCACCTGATTTAAGTCACTTTAGACAGAAAGGCTCGGAAGCCGAAAACACATTGCACATTTTTGCACATATTTGGCAATTTCTAATAAACAAGTGCATGTATTTTTGACTGAAAACTGTGTGTGTGATCACATGCTTGGAATAAAAGCATACAATGTTTATGTCCTAAATTATTATACATACAAATTTTACAAACAAGTCACATGACAAGTCCTTACAAAGCTGGGAGGCTCGCCATGCATCTCTCATCCAGCAAGCACTGTTGAATCCCCTTGATGCTCAACGCCCAACTTAAGTTATTAACTTTTATAAAAAATAGTTTGCAAATGAGCCCGACAAGTTAAACAACGAAGCAGTGATAAAATGTCATAAAACGAAAAAAAAACCTTGCAGTGTACTTGTACTCAAACGCGACCTTAATAAAGAAAAAAAAACAGGGTCCTACATTTATCCTAAAGGGGACACAGCAAAAACAAAATCCTGCTTGTGGCCAAATATACAGTCGCAGTAAAACTACCGTAGAGAATGAACGGAAAAAGTTAAGGGAGTTAGCTCTTTTCCAGCCGCCCCTGACTGCCTCTGGGCCTCGCTGCAGCTTCACCAGTTGCATCGTTGATATTTACCCTAGCGGTATTTACTACTATAATACTGATAGCTGACATTGATTTGCACAGCTTGTTTGGAAAATATAACTCCAAAAATGATGCTAGCTCAGATAAAATATGTGCATTATCATTCTTAAGGTATTCAGTTCCATAGGCAGAGAATCAATCAGCTAAAAAGCGGGGGAAGAACTGAATACAGACAGACATGACTGATCCACATTTCTCTCCACTGTGTGCCTATATTATGCATGCAGGGTCCAATATTTAACCATGCCAAAAATGTGCTGAGAAGTGCAAAAAGTGCAGCACAGCTTGTAATATCTGTGGCGTGATTTATTTCAATAGATATCTTTGGAGGAGAGACACGAGGAGAAAAAAAATTTGCAATTTTTATGCAAAGAAAAATGACGGCGTGGTAGAGCTTTTCTTATCGTCTCTCATTTTGCCGCCACTTCATACCCATCTGGAGTTGTTAGAGGATGGAGCATGTTGTAATGTATTATTCAAAGTCACCTTACCCCTCGCTGTTTATAGAAGCTGATTCAGTCTGACACGGTCGCGCCATCGATAACACAACTTTGTCAGTACATCATTGGAAAGTTGGTGCCAATGATTTAGTCTCGGGAGATGCGTCCTGGTCCTTATTTTATCGTCTTTTTATAATTGCTGGCAAGTTTCCCCGACGTGAAGCATTCCGTTTGCTCAGTAGAAACCTTTATAATTTGTGTGAACGGGAAATCTTTCATTCAATAACAGAATCGATTGAGTCGGTGAGTAGAAAAAAAAAATATTTATTTGGCTGGAATTAACAAGTATATTTCACTTTGGCTCACATCATTTAATAGCCATTTCAATACTTTCTGATTTCACTACCACGTTCGTGGCACTAATTCCTACCGAACAGGATCATAATGATGCATCTTCACCTCAGTGTTTCGTTGGAGATTTTCAGATGTGGATTAATACATATTTGGTGAGGTAGTATAGGTTTTTGGGAGGAGTGAATGCAGGTTAAAGATGACCATCGGCCGTAGGTGCTAAAGGAAGTGCAGGAAGTGACAATCAGGGAAATTAGTTTGTTGGTACGTCTGCCATTTGAGGGTCAAACACACAATTCCTTGATTTTGGCTGAGGCTGTGACATTTACGCGCAACTCCTTCCTTGTACTCCCTACGTTTTTACACAAATATCTGCACTTTCTACTCCTTACATTTTCAAAACAGGCAGAGAGGAATAATTGATTTTATTTTGCTTCATTGCACACCACCTTCACAACATCGCAAGACCGATTTCACAGGGCATATCATGCACTGCAGACGTAGCGAGACATACGACGCAAAAGTCTTGACAAGATGGAAACGGACAGAGAGGTAGACTGGAATGGGGAGAAAAGGCGTTTTAGTGTCTTGTACCTGCAGAGACCCTGCAGCCCTCAGTCTGGATTTTCTTATTTTGTTGTTCGGCTCGGGATGCTTTATCAACCCAAAATGTCTGCATCCTGAGAATGAGACTCAACAATCAGCTATCTTTCTAGTGTGTTCACAAACAGCTCGGATAAATTCTACCAATTCTACGTTTAATAGTCATCTAATTGCACCAATATGTCATGAGGTTCAGTTTTGCCGGCAGAAATGTCCTTCAGTGGTACACTTTTTACTTTTATACTTCGTGTACATGTCAGAGCCTGTACTTTCTCACTTTTACTACATTAAAGAAGGATGAATCAGTACTTCTACTTTAACTAGACTCTTTTTTTACAAGTTATCTACATGAGTAAAGGATATGTGTACTTTTGCTGTCTCAGCCAAAGTTTGTTTTGCCACCAAAGGCAAGTGTTTTAATTCGCCTCTTTGCTTACACAGAATGAAAGTGAACTGAAGACAAATATTCGTCACTGTTAATTATGCGCATGTGTGAGAATGCCCACATTGCCAGCCCTTCTGCCAATAGAATCGCCTCACCTGCTCACCCTCCCAACTCGACTGATTCCCCATTATCTGATTGGCTCTCTTGTATATACCAATCTATATCCACTTGGTCTTTGATGGTTTTGATCCTGATCTCGTGTTTCGACCCAGCCTGTATTATTCAGACATTGCTTCAGCCCTGTCCTGTTGCCCTGTAATTGCCAGTCTGGGATCTTTGTATCCTTCCTTCCTTTTGAGTTGTGCCTTTGAATTCAATTGTGGATAATCACAATTGAATTCAACACACAACAAGGGAGGTCTATACCTTAAAGGAATAACTTATATTTTGGTTTGGCTCGTTTGGGGATTTATTGACGATAAGAAAAATATATGATTATATTTTTATATAATATCTATACAGGATATAATAAAATGTACTGCAGCTGAACAAGACATGACCTGTCTTTGAGACTTCTAACCTATCATCTAAAGCCAAAGCCCTCGAACAGAAAGTTAGAAGGTATTATTGCAAAACATAGATGAGATAAAGGAAAAGAGCCCAAATATAACCAATTTTCTACTCACGACAAAAATATTGTGCACATGAAAATAGGTAAAGCTTTAACAATCAGGTCAGTCATGAAGTCAGTTTATAACAACAGACTGTTTGAAGGTTATCCTGAGTATTTCATGTAGGGCAGAGAAAGTGCCCGGCTTTATTTCCTGAGCTGAGTGGCAGATACAGTACAACGCTTCATTGCGCTCAGAGCACTTTACTCTGGGCCCAAGCATGTGGCCTTGATTTAGGTGAATGAGCACATCCCATTTATATTCAAGCAATCAGCAATCGCTCACAGAGACACATGCACACACACAATCACATTGACTCCCTCGCTCACTCTTCCTCTCTCCTCTGCTCTCTCAGCCATCGGTGCTCATTACGCCGCTGAGAGAGAGTGAGTGAGAGAAAGTAAAGCAGAGACAGAGAGAGACCCCAGACACGGGGGAGATCTGCTCCCACACCAGGCTGTTCACTCCACGGCAACAGTCGGAGTCACTGATCCCGGCACCATCTGCGTGGTGCCTCGCTCGACCCTGCTCCTCCCCATCTCTGCCAGGGAGGTCTGTAGTGACAGGGCCCCCCAGACCCCAGATCCCAGGCCACCCAGCACCATGACCATGCAGTGCAAACCAGGTGAGGTGTGTTGCTGCAAGGGACTTCAGAAGAGTCAGGATGGAGGTGAACGAGGTGGGGTGTATGGGAAGGTAATGTAAGGACAAGCCAAAACTGACAAGTGATGCTTCATCTTGCCTCAGGGATTTTTTTCCAGATTCTTGTTGTGCTGGTGCACACAGAAATTCAAACACACATGTAACAGCGGTGAAATGATATTTTATGAGTCTCTCGCAAAAGTTCAGACAGGAAGACGACTCTTCCGCATGCTTTATTTATCATGCCATCCTCTCACTCACTCCTCTTACTCATGCTCGCTCATAATTGCCTGTCATTTTCTGGGGCCGTCAACTGATTTCAGCTGCTCACATCAGCCGGGCACATCTATCCAATAGCAAAGCGACACACCTTTCACTCTTAGCCAATCATCCTACTGCTGTCTTTTTAGATATGGTCATCTCCTGCCTTTAGATCATTCATGCTGCTGTTTTGCACGTGCCCTCCAATCGCTGCCCAGCCTTCGCAGATTCGCCAGCTTCACCACCTTCATCGTTTCACCGGCCTATCTGTCTCAGAGGAGTCATCAGCCACCAGTGTCTGGATTCGTCTTGCTGATGCTCGGGGCAGACGCCCTTCGATCACGAAATCTCCCTGTAGAGGATAAGTGCTAAAGACTTTCTGACAGGACTCATTATCACGTATCATCTGCTGTAATAAACATTTTCTTTTATCTTCATTCACTAGTCCCTCCTGATTGAAATGAAACTGATGGAAATATACATTCCACACACCTCGGGCTAGTTTGTGAAGCCGGGGGTCAGGAAGCCCAGGGCCCCAAACCCTCGCCCTCCTATTTCTCTGCCCTGCAGGTGGTGAGCGAACGGGGCATAGTGACCAAAAGAATGAGGTTGCGGGTATACAAGCGGCTGAAATGAGTTTCTGGGCTCAGCCTTAGAGACAGGGTGAGGAGTTCGGACATCCAGAGGGAGCTCGGAGTGAAGCCTCTGCTCCTTGTGGGTTGAAAGGAGTTAGCTGAGCTGGTTCGGGCATCTGATTAGAATGCCTCTTGGGTGCCTCTCTCTCTGGAGGTTTTCTGAGCACAACCAACTGGGAAGAGACCTTGGGGCAGACCCAGAACCCGCTGGAGGGATTATACATCTCATCTGGCCTGGGAATGACTTGGAATCCTACAGGAAGAGCTGGAAAGCATTGCTGGGGAAAAGGACGTCTGGAATATCCTACTAAGCCTGCTGCCACCGCCATGTGACCTCAGATAAGCTGAAGAAAATGGATGATATAACACACTGAGGGATGTAAGGTTACCTAATACCACAGCACTGCTGCAAATATTAGGATGCTTAATCAACTCTATGGTCATTTTTACAACTTTAAAGCACCTATATATCAATATTTTTGCATTAACAGTGGATTCCATTCACATTCCCTGCGATTTTAGCTCTGTTTTAATCTTCAAGAGCTTGCTGTTCAGTTCGACTTTATTTACAAGGTAGTCGCGACTTTTTCAGCCATTTGATTAAGTGAGTAGGTTTACAAGAACTTTTGCAGGGTGCCGCCTGCTGGAAAAAGGGGTTGATAAAAGTCAAGTCTGCGGGTCATAAAACCAAAAACAATTAGCAGGACTAAAACAAACTCAAGAACTCACAAAAGTAGTGCTGCAGAGTCATAAGGGGACAGTCTACCTCCAATTGGTTCATCACTATGTGCGACTTTTTTCACATTTCTTATTAGAGAGTAATTTGAGATATCAAATACAGAAAATTATCATGAGCAGAGCTTAACTATACAAATAATACAAACAAAAAGGTGATGTTTTGAGCGCTGTATCCATAGTAGGAGGCATAAAAACAGCAGCACCTCATGGCTAACTGAAGTAATCAACACCTCTCTAACACTCTCAACAAAAGCACTATAAGCTCCACAGTGCTGCTGAATCGAATCACATTATACCGTACAGGTGTTAATAACTGAGACGGTTTGTAGAGCCAGATGTTAGAGTCATGTGGTTGGCTTTACAGATGGTGCAAAACATGGGCTGCTGGGATGCAGCTTTTAAACAAGTGTAAGTGCCATGCTGGTGGCATTTTAACAAGAGTAAGAAAAAGGTAGACACAATGTCACAACATTGCCTTTGGAAAAACCACAGGAATTAAAAAGCGCTTGTGCTTCTGCGGAGTCAGTAATTATTTTTCTGGGTAAAACTTGATAGCAGCAGGATTAGAACCCTTTTTTTTGGTTTGTTTCTTTCTATCCCTTTTGACAAAACTCACTCCGATTTCTGCAGGTGTCTCTCAAGATACGCACTTCACTCACATACATGGGATTATTGTAGGGAGCTGTCAGTGTGGAGGCTTATGTTAACAGCTTAATTAGAATATTGCGTAGCTTGCAGTGTTGATAATAGTCACTATTGTGTGTACGTTATTGTAGCCAATGATCAATTAATAAAATCTATTACGTTGTTAAATTGAATTACATCTAAAATTCAGTATTTATTAAACCCTATTGTTCCTCTAATCGTTTGTGTGTTAAACCGATAACATTTAAATCACATTACGAGTGCACATGATGCACTACTTTTCCACCAATTACACATATTAAAGCAATAAGGATGATGGAGGGTTGGCAGACAGGTGGGGATGGTGGGGTGGGCTGAGCTGACAGGCCCATCACCGAGGCTTACAAGGGGAAGCTCCATCTCGCCTCAGGTTCTAATCTCACCATAAATCTGTGCCTGTCCACGCTGACATTCAAAAATCACACCAGCACAATATCTGACAATAGCACGGTTAATAATAAATGACACACTAAATGAACAACGGTTCGATGCGTGATATGATGAGCAACAAATGTCTTTGCGAGCTCCGCTTGTGGAAGAGATTGTGTGATTCTTCCACTAACAATATGCTCCATTCATGCCGACTGAGGAGAGGAACAGGTTGACATCTCGTTGCTACAGCTACAAGGTCAGAGATACGGCCATTTCATTTGAGCACTCGAGGTGGAGACGGGAAGGTTATTTGCTGTAAGGCAAGGCAAGGCAAGGCAAGTTTATTTGTATAGGACATTTCAGGCACAAGGCAACTCAAAGTGCTTTACAGGAGCGTACAAATTACATTAAAAGACATTAAAAAATTCATTTAAAGGACATAAAAAAATTGCATTTAAAAATTGCATTTAAGAAGCAAACAATAAAACACTAGAATAAGGCAGGCTAAAATAGAAAAGGTTTAAAAGAGACAAGACTGTAGAATAAAAGAATTAAATTGTTTCAGTTAAAAGCAGTGGCAAACAGAAATGTCTTCAGCCTTGTTTTAAAAGAGGTGAGAGTCGGAGAAGACCGGCAGTTTTCGGGAAGTTTGTTCCAAATATGTGGCGCATAATAACTGAATGCTGCTTCTCCATGTTTAGTTCTGACTCTAGGAACTGAAAGCAGACCGGAAACCATTCAGGGCTTTATAAACCAACAGCAGGATTGTGAAATCTATTCTTTGACAGACAGGAAGCCAGTGTAAAGATCTGAGGACTGGAGTGATGTGGTCTACTTTTTTGGTTCTTGTTAGGACTCGAGCAGCAGCGTTCTGGATCAGCTGCAGCTGTCTGATGGACTTGTTAGA
>OMLP01012595.1:0-48621 GCA_900302685.1 Spondyliosoma cantharus
TTCTGCGAGCTGGTGGGTGCTGAAACTGAACCTACCACCTAAAGAGAAAGAATCTAAAGGGAGGTGGACCTGGCCAAAAAATATGAACCAAAATCTATTTAATCGCAATCACAATCCAAGATCTAAATTGCAATCGTTTTTCTCAGTTTTGAAATGTCCTGAAGACTATAGCCAGACTTGAAACAGCCTATTGAATTTGTCCATTTGCATCATTAAAACACAATATTACATTAAAGATCATTAGTTTTTTGGCACGAGCTCCTGATCAGACAAGTTGCTAAGACACCTGAAGTCCAAATAGCAAAGCCATCCAGTTGGTTTCATCACCCGACTGGTTTGTTCACAAAGCTCAGATCTGCTAGTCAATGAGGTCATGTAGAGTTTGGAAAAAGAAGTAAGACAACATTAAATACCAGGACCTCTCTGATCGCCCACCCATAGAAGAATCAGAAGCAGATTGTCTTTTAAACGAAATCTGCCTCCATCAGCCTTCAGTGCACCTTATCTGTACTTCACGTCACATGAGTGTAGAAATGTGACCTTTTTGCCGAGTTTTCTACTGTTTCCACTCAGGACTTTAGTAAACTCGATATAAAAACAGGTGGTTGGATATGTAATTTGTCACAGTTTTAACCAAACATAAGATAGTCTGGCAGATGTGTGGTTACGATCAAACTCAGATACTGAACCAAACACATCAGCTGTGAAAACCACCGAACTCTCTTCACTCATCTTCATCAGCTTCCTTCTATAAATCTTCCTCCATTAATCCCCCAAAAAATATCTGTATTTCCTCATTTCCCTTCTTCTTCCCCCCTCCCTCCCCCCCTCCCTCTCTCTGATGGGTACAGGACACCAAACACATGAAAAAGGGGTCAGGGTCTTTTGTCCCTGCGACAGAATGATTTTGGCACATGATGATCGGCGGCACAACGCCCCCGGTGAGTGAGGGTGGGATCACTTGAGTCCCTCGTCTGTGCTCTTGAACATGAGGATGGCGTTGGAGATTTTGAGGGCGGGTCCGAGCTTGATGCTCATGATCTTCACAATGTCGGTCTGTGTCAGCAGCAGGAAGGCCTCCCCGTCAATCATCTGCGGATATGCAACAGATGCAACAGTTGTGATGTGACTGTACGTGGGACTTAACCTCATATCTTCATCATCATTCACATGCACTTGGTGCCCTCACCTCTTCTTTGAAGACACGAGCCTGTTCTTCACAGCCGATTAGATTCTGGACAAACCTGAAGACCTGTAACACAAACACATCAGGTTTCAAATGCACAAAAGCAGCCAAAGAAAGAAAATGAACAAATATGTTGGTCAGTGGGAAGGTCTGCTCACTTCTTCGACATTCCATGCTGCCACCTGGCTGGCGTGGATGCCCTGAACGCCAGGCAGCAGCTTACAGTGCTGCTCCCAACACAGAGACAGAGTCCGGTCCGACTGACTGCTCAGAGCTGACATGAACAGTGATGGATACACACCCTCCGAGGACATATCTGAGGACAAACAGAAACAGAAACAGAAACATGATTTAATTGAACCGTTATTGATTTAGGGTGACTAGAACAAATATTTCAGATTGAAACCTTCGACAGGCCTTTTTTTAAATCAGACATTTTTACGAATCAGAGAAAAAGCACAGGTGGAAATAACTTATGGATGAATTTCATTTAGATGAGGTGGGAACAGAGCTGTCATTAACACTGTTAACTGCAGCAGCGCTTTCCCTGCTAAGACAAGACAAAATGTTCGCTGTGAGGTCTTATAACCAAGAGTTTGCTATCTTGCATTTTCCAATCTGACCATTTTCATGCCAAAATATTCAAAGATGAGGTGTCGTTTTGCAGACTGTGTTACATCTCAGGCACTTAGAAAACTCACTCTGGTAGTCTCTCTGCTGGTTCTTCCTGTATTTGGGAGGACGGCCAATCCTGAAAAAAGAGGAAAAGTTTAATGTGAGATAAAAGAAAACACACACACACACACACACACACGCACACACACACACACACACACACACACACATACACCTTTACCTGCCACGGTAATGGGTCTTTTTGGTCCTCTGGCCAAAGAAGAGGTTCCTCTTGCCCTCTGAGTCTGACAATTCGGCCTTCAGCCTGCCCTGGTTACGCTCAGCCAACGGGCAGCCGGATATGCAGTGATGAGCAGTGAAACGACCGGTCACATGACCTGAACCATCACACCCAGGAGTTGGACATTTCCTGTGTCAAAGACAGCGTTATGCCACCATAGTGATGTCATTGGCATTGAGTGGTTCTTGTAAGTAAAGCCTCCATTAAATGGTCTGATGATAGATTTGAGTTTGTACCTGTTGTGGAAGCTGTACTTGTTGGCTCTGGGGTGGCTGATGGGTTTACAGGGAACAGAGGAGGGGTAGGTGGCCTGGCCTGTAGCAGGAGGCTCCCTCACACCTGCACACATTCAAACAAAGACGGATGCACGCTACATTTTTAAGAGTAACTTTGATCGGAGTTTTGCAGAAATTTGTCCTCCAGATTTGACTGAAGTGCAAACACAGAGAAGTGCCGGTTGCTACCATGTGGCTGATGTGTTTTGGCATCCCGCGGTGCAACTTTGAGCGGGTGATTGGTCGCCTCACACCAGCCTGCTGGGTGGATGTCGGGGTGATCCGAGTCCATCCATTCATCGTAGACATGACTCCAGCCATCGTAATGGACCTGAAGGAGGAATAGAGATGGAGATGGAGCCCTTGAGCCTGACGCTGTAATATCCACGATTTCACCCATTCAGCGCGGTTTCTCCATGTTTGTCTCCTCTGCCTCTTCGCCACTTCACATCAGACACATTCTTGATTATAAGTGGCTATATGAGTGTCATGGTGACAGAATGGTGTCAAAAATGCTGCTTCATCATAACCACTGTTTGTATGTCTGCAGAGAGGTATTTCCTGTCACACAGGAACAAAACTAAAAGCATGTTTGCTGTTGGCTGTAGTTTTTTTGGTGTGTTCAGGTGCAACTTTTTTGGCTGAGACATGCGGTGACGCAACAGTAGGCCTTCCTCGCTAATAGTTCTTAAATTTGGGGGTTGGTGTGTCTGTGCTCTAACACCAAAAAATACATGCTCGTACTCTCAAAATGCACACAGCTCAACTTGTGCGATAGGTCCGCAGTTCATTGTAAAGATAGAGACCATGACACTGTCAGTATATATGCTCTTAAGCTCTTACTGCAGCAGACTGAAGCTGAGGGAGCTTAAACTTTCTTTAAACAATATCACACACATACAAGATCATAACCCTAATAACCTTAGATGTCTTAGTGTACATACAGGCAGGCACACACAGTATTACCTTGATGCGATGAGTGTCGACCTCCTCCACTGTAGCCACTCTGATCAGACCAGGACTTCTCTTGTCCACGGCCTCCAGTTTCATCTGAGGCTGGAAGCTGTGGGCCGCACGCTGCAGACAGAGGATGTCCGACCATCTGAACATGTCAACTCTCCATAAAGCCTTGGCTTTACTTGCAGTGAACCTGAATGCTGGTATTTAATTGTATACCTTTCTTGCATTTTTGGGGGCATTTTATGCCTTTTATTAGGGATTTAATGTTAAAGAAGATCATCGCTCATTTATAAGCTGTCCCCATCTCAAATTGAGCCAGTGCTATTGTTGTTTGTGGTTGGTGTTTTAATGTTTTTATATCACTTCAATCAGTACATGTGCATTAGCATCGGTCAGACACTAAAGGTCACATCTAAACTGTGACGAGTTCAAATCCAAGTCCTTAGTTACAGCGAAGCAGTCGTTAAAATGTGGCATTAAAATTGCGAGATCTCAGGCTCCCTTCAACTCTGCTCTTACAGATACAGCAGGGTCAAAAAGTCTGAGACCATTAGTCAAAATACTTCTATTCAGCATTGCTTTGAATGTAATACTATTTTTTTTCTTATCACAAAAGGTAATTTGTCCATGAATTTCAGAATATCTCATATGTGGTGTGCACACCTTTTTGCAGTAGTTTCGCTTTTGCACAGTAAGATGTATGAACTCTGTTGTAATCAGGTCAGGGTGAAAATAGATAGAAGACATGTACGCATACAAATATATATATAATGTGATGCATAAACAGCTTATAAACAGGTAGTAATGTCTTAACTACTGCACTCCGAAAGATCCATTAGTTGTGATAACACTCATGATATACTGTAAGTCGCTGATATGACTGATAACAAACCACTCATCAAACTGTTTTTAATTACCCTGCATTCCCAGTCTCCTAACTCTTGACACTGTTGTTGTCTGTCAGCCCCGACCACAGAACCAAACCACAGTTACACTACGTCATTTCCTGTCATACTGTGAGTTGAATCCAAAATAGTACAGTTGTTCTTTGTTCTCACCACTTTGAAGGCGTCAGCGGGCACTGCCTTGGCACCAGTCTCCTCCAGGTAGTGAGACCAGGAGAACCGGCCCTGGTCTGGATAATCTGAAGCAGCCAAAAACAAATGCACATCGGTCAGTGAACACAAACAGAAAAAATTGGCCATTGCATAATACCTTGCACATTTTTCTCCCAACACTCTTCTTGTTATTTTATGTGTGATTAAAGCTAATCATATTTATCTATATTTCAGGTATTTACATGGATTTATAAAGTGTTTACTGTGTATATTTCCCTGAATAACAGTAGTAATAGGAGTGAGAGGAACAAAGCGACAAGAGGAATAACTGAGCGGAGTTGTTTTCAAACTTAATGACCCGTGCTATGACTATGAACATGATTACATTAATGATTAACAGGCAGCACGCTGGTCACCTTGGGGTGGTGTTAGCGGGAGGTTCCTCTCCTGGCACCAGCCAATGGGGTGAATGTACGGACTGCTGGAATCACACCTGTATAATTTGACAAACAACAACGTGCAGCACTGATGCGTTATGATGTACATTTCTCAGAGTTTACAGCATCATTGAAAGACTGTAGAGATAAACGAGCAGTGCTGCAGTTTGACAGTTTCATTGTAACAAAAAGCTGCGTCATTCAATAACCTTGAAGCCTTTACTGCAGATTTTTCTGATGCTTTTCTAAAGTGTTGTATTGACACTTGAATCAAATAAATAAATTTTCCAAAGCAAACAGACACTGTCACTGTTTCTGAGGCTCACCAGTAGTCGTATGTGTCGTCCCAGTTGTCAAAATGAACCAGGAAACGGTCATCTACCACGTCAGTGACAGTCGCTACACAGATGAGGGAGGGGTTCATGCGGTCGACGGCCTCCAGCTTCATTCCTGTCTCAAAGCCGCACTTCACGTCGGTCTAAACAGAAAGCACAAATTTTAGGAATGACATGGATTGTGCACGTGAGAAAGTAGAGACGTAAGGACTTGTGGACTAGCTGATAAATTTAATGAAAGTTGCACAGAAAGTGAGCACTGTTGAAAAATGGATTAATTTTTATGCAGCTCCACTAAAAAATCAACATTAAAACAAATATCAGGCCGGACTTTGACAAAGCAAAACATGTAGCAACTAATGTAATTTAATAATGTCACTATTTTACTATTTTCCTTTTGGCACTCTTGGTCCTCAACTATCCAACCATCTACTTTAAGTCTTCTTAAAATCCTTTCTTGCTTTTAACAAAAGACTTTATTTTTATCTAAACTGCTTCCAAACCCTAAATCATTCACTTCATCCAGTCATGCTCATATAATAATACTAAACTACTGTATATTATACAGTGGACGTTACCCTTCCAGGACTGGCAAAGAGTTCTTTGGACGCCACTTGTGCTTTAGTCATTCTCAGGTAGTTGGTCCAGGTAAACTCTTCCTCTTTACAGCCTGCAGGAGGGACAGAAAGACAGAAGGGATATTTAAAGGATACAAACATTGGAACGTTGGATACACCAACATTCAAAGGAATGGTTCGATACTTTTAGGTGGACACACTGAACTTTCTTTCCAAGAATTAGACGAGAGGATTGGAATTTCTTAAATGAAGCTACAGCCAGGAGAAGGTTAGCCTAGCTTAGCATAAAGACTGAAAACGGGGGAAAAGCTATGCTGGCTCTATAAGTTACTCATTTACACTTTGTTTAAATTGTGTTTGTCTAATACATACTTTGACATCCTGGAGTCTCACTGTTATCATGAGGTTGCCCGGCTTAATATTAATTGTACAGACATAAGAGTGATGTCAAACTTCTTGTATAACTGTTACCCCTCGGCAAGAAAGATCTTTGGTCCATGATGACCTATTTAGACTCTAAACAGCAAGTGTTGTCACCTCTGACCTTTGGGAGTGTGCAGTTTGTGTCCTGTGCTCTCACACCAGCCTGGAGGGTGGATGTCGGGGGAGTTGGCATTCACCCAGAAGTCGTGGCAGTCAGAGTAGCCGTCAAAATGGAGCCGAAGTCGGTAACCACAGACCTGGACGGTGACATGACACATTAGAGAAATAAAAGCAGGATGGATGAGGCAACACCAGGCTGAACTCCTCCTGCACAGAAAGCAGTTTAAGATCCATCGACCGCGTTAATGGACGTCTGGCTCACCTCGGCCACAGTGAGGACGAAGTACATGGACGGATGCTGCGGGTCGATACCTTCCAGCTTCATCCCCTGTTTGAAGCCGTTCTTCACTGTTGGCACTCTCTGCACCTGGACACATGGGATAAATAGGGAGATACTTCAGTAAAGACCACAGAGAGTGAAATAGAATGAAGGGAAAATAAAGGCTCCTCGAGAGAAAATTGGATCAGGACAAGATAAGAATGCAGCAAATGAGCTAGTGGAGATTACAGCATTTTATCATTCTCATACTTAAAAAAGGTTTTTCCTCTATTTCTGCTAGAACAGTCTCTTCAAGACAAAGCCTTTCTTAGGTCGTTAGAAGAATAAATAACTTTAAAATGAAACCACCATAAGAATAAGAATCACCATGATACTCTGTAACAGAATAAAACTACTAATGTCTGCCTACAGCTGCATACATCAGAATCTCCTGGGTAAATTTACATTTCTCATTTCCTTCCGTGACAACGCTGCACTAAGGTGACAGATTCGTTCCTGTGCTATTGGCAGAGCTGCAGAGGTAGTAAAACATCATGGGTATAACTCGGTGAACCTGTGTGTATGTTGCACTAGCTCAGGTTGAAGCTACAGTCTGAATATTAAACTCATACATACCTCTTGGAAAAGCTTGTTGGGTGCAGCAACAGCTTTGCATTCCTCCAGATACTGAGCCCACGTCCACGACTCGGTCTTACTGTCTCCAGCTTCAACAAAATAAAAATGATGCACTTGGTTCATTCATTTCCGCAACATATTACCAGACCACACGCTCAAACTGGAGAAAACAGCAGGAGGAAGGGAATTCAATGAACAGAAGACAGTCAGGTAAAACGCGGGAGACAGATTCCCTAAGCAGCTAATATCGCTATAAACGCACATCTTCTAAGTGAAAATGTTCATGTTAAGGTAAAGTCAGGGTTTTATGATTAAGTTTTATTTTTGGACAAATCATATGTTTCTTTGTTAGGTATGTATAAATGTAAATATGCGACACCATGCAGAGGTAGGAATATTGTCGTTAGAGTGAGTTTGGTTAATCTATATCTCTGTTTCAGCAGTATGTTTAATGATTTAAAGCATCAGAAATATGGAGAGTAAGAAGAAGAACATTTTGACAAAATGGATAAATGAAATGAAATGAAATGTTTGTGGCTATTACGGTCTCACAAATTCAAATTGAAGTGTTATATTACTGAGTATTAAATGACCTTAAGGCCTTATATCTCTAACATGATATTTAAGTCTTTTTAGGGACCTGCAGACACCCTGGAAATATTAACTTGTGATACATTTCTGATACTACTGCAACATTATATTAGCGCTTCCATTCCTCTAACTGTCTGTCTACAAGGAAAAGAACTGAAGAAAAGAAGAAAATGACTTGTATATCAGGGACGGATGACATAAAAGTATTCAGAGGCTGGAAGAAATAACAAGATCACTAGACACTATTGGCAGCAGTATAATAAATACAACCCACAATGTCTTCTTAGTGTAAGAGAGACACGGATTCAGCTTTTAAGCAGAGATCATTTGTGGTATGGAGTTGCATTATTCTGATATTGAGATATGTTATTAATACTTGTCCCTACATTGTATGGCGTCGCCCCCTGTGTGTGAAGAGAGAGGAGGAAGGTAAGAAAAACTGATACACAGTAAACCAATAAGCAAAGAAGCACGAAAAAGGATGAAAAACAATATAAGAGACAAACAATATGACACATTTGAAAACCAACCTCCTCTGATGTGTCTGCTGTCTGCTTTAGAATCATCCATTTTCTCATCCTACAGCAACACATATAGAAATGAACAGAAATTACACAAGAGCAAAGAGCAGAAAGAAAATAAAGTCACTGAACTATCTGGTAACTTTTATGCACATCTGAATAAACTCATCAGATATGAAAACATCTAGCAATCTCCGGATAAATAACAATGCCGTCCCACCGTGCCTTCGATGTCAGAGTCTTCCTCAGAGGGACTCAGGTATTCCTTCCTCTTCCTCTTCCTCATGGGTTTCAGGTGATCGGGGTTTAGGGAGGAGATCCTCCCACCTGCTGGCACCTTCTCCACCCCGACACTCCTCCTGAGGTGCAGAGAGGACAGAGACAGAGTTCATCAAGTCCAAAACACACTGGAATGTAGAATCTGTTGGCTTGATATTCATAGGTGTGCTCTCCAATGCAGGATTGATGTTGTCTTACTTTACAGTGTCAGTGTGCCTTATTTGTCTCAACTTGTTTAAATCGGTTAGTGAAAGTTATATAGGAAACTAAACTGAATTGCTAGATCTCAGATGATGCATGGTATAAAATGAACAAGAGGCAACAGACGACCAGTTCACAGATGTGGAAAAATTCCCTGGTCTTTTTTTTTTTTATCACCCCAAGAGTCAGGAGTAGACATCTCGCCATGCAGCAACCTTGCTGGCGGCTATGCGGACATTTGGCTGCAGAACACACAAGCATGTTTTAGAGCTGCTCAGAGATCAAGTTGTTCTGGGACAGTCTGTGAAGTCTTGAAAGGATCTCTTGGGTCTGAAGTACCCCGCAGTTGTGCAGTCGTACAGTAAATCGTGTCTTGGTAATCTGGCAGAAGGAAATGTAGACTTACTAGAAAATGGTATAGTAAGGATTCCCTGGCCTACACAAAGATAGTTCCCGTAAATATGGTGTAAGAAATGTTTGTAACTCAGATTGCGGATATGACGGAATACAAGATGCTCAATGCCAACAAAAAATTTACAATTTACAGACCACACTAATAACGAATATGTAAGTGGATAGACGTCAAGATGTCGAACCCTTAACAGAGATGTTATTCTATTCTATCAGGTTTTGTTGTAAATGTTTTCTTATGTGATCAAGAAAATGCAATAAAAAGTAAGTGTAAATAAAACATTTTGTGTTGCACAGGTCTGCAAAGATGTTCTGGTAGAGAGCGTTATTAGGTATGGGGTGTCAGCATTGGTACGGCAATCTTACTGTACGGTTTAAAAAAGCTTGCTCGTCTGGTACAGACTGCCACGAAGGTTACGGTCCCTTCAGTCAATGTATGAACAGTCTGTTCTCAGGCGAGCACAGAAGATACTGTCTGCCCCATCGCATATTCTGCATGCAGAGTATAAGTTCCTGCCATCTAGCAGAAGATAAAGAGCACCCCAGTGTAAACTTAACCGTTATTACCACTCATTTGTGTCTACATCAATTAAGATTTTAAATAATGCTGCTTGAGGTTGCAGGGAGTTGCAGCTGTTCTTATTATCACCGGTCGTGTAATATGTGCAATATGTGTAGCATGTGTAATGTGTACTTGGTGCGATTTGTGTTGATATGTGCTGCTCTGTTTGTTTTTTGCTGTTATCTCTACTGTGTAGGCAATAATGTAAGCAAAACATACGAGTCAAAGACAAACTCGTATCATTTCATATCATACTGTAAATGACGTCTCGTGTTAACATTTCACAATGTTCCGCATCAGACTTATAGTCACAGTTGCTGCTATCTGATGGGCATGTTGGGTAAATTCAGAACAACCACAGTGAAAACCCGGTGGAGGAGTGGCTCATACACCACAACACAACACTACAGTTTGTCTACACAGCTATCAACAACACCACAGGATGCAAGCACCATAAATTGCACCATAAAAGATGCCTCTGTTTGAAATGTTAAGAGGACTCACTGGAATAGTACCAACACTTTGTAATGCCGCATTTAAAAAGGAGGAAAAGAGCATGTGTATGATGAACGATTGTGCTAATGTATAACATCAGTGTATAGTAGAGATACATGTGCGAGTTTACATGAGAAGCAGCAGTTAGAGACGTACTTTTCAGTGATGGGCTCTCTGCGTAGCTCCTCTGTGTAAGTCCTCTGAGCTCTTGGATCATGGTTATGTTGTCCCACCGAAACCTGGATTTCAGGTTTGACTGGCACAAACCTTTCCGGCTCTATGGCCGCTCCTCTCACAGAGATAGCAGGAGCCAGCACATCTGAGATAAAAAAAACAAAACAGGAGTTAAGTTATTAAAAGTGACTCAAGATGAATCTAAAAGAGAAACCCTGCTTTTCTCCACTGGCTTTGATTGATTTTTATTACCTCCATTGAATTCATGTTGGAGCTGTTACAGCACTCTGGTCTGTTATTATTTTTGATTATTACTTTGAACCATTTTTTTGTCTGGATATGAATGTTCCAAACATCAGAAGTGATGACTGTCTGATATTTTTGCAGCTGCACTCTCTTCGCTTTTCAAGAGGAGCTCTGCTGCAGCTGACGTAATTATTGCTCATTTCTGCTTAAAAAACACACACACACACACACACACACAAACAAGGGATCACTAGAAAGGGCACACATGCTCGAAAAAAATGCAGCCATGTACAGAAAGTAAGAGTCCTTAACTAGCGACAGCTGAAGCACCAGCAAATTCACTCAGACTTTCTTTTATTCCTATGAAAAAAAAGTTTTATTGATCAAATACGGTATGTGCTGTATTTTAAGAGATGCGAGAAAGATTTAAAGCATAGACGTATTCGAGGTATTTCATTTTGTGTCGAGCATTTATATTGGCAGCCGCTGGTTCCATCAGGGTTTTCAGTGTTTGTCTGTGCAAGATGAAGATGTTTAAATAAACTGCAGTAATTAGGGTTCAGTCCCCGACGTGACTTCAGCCTTATGTAACCATGACTCTACCTGGCTTGTCTGCTGGAGCACTTTCTGCGTCAGCGGATCTCCCAGAAGTCCCTGCTGCTGGTTCAGTGGTGCTGCTGGTGATCCCTGGGGTGATCAGTGTGCTCAGTGTTCCTACGTCACTCACACAGAACTACAACAGACACACACACACACACACACACACACAAACAGAAAATGTGTTTGGATGTTGTCTATTCAACCATTTCTCTACTAGAACAATTTATCAGACGATTAGCAAATATGCAGTGCTGCCTGTTATTTCCATAGGCTGCTCCAATTAAGATTCTTTCAACTCAGAGAGATAAAAGTGATCATTTGAATGATTCAAGAGTTTAGTGAGACGTTATTCTCATTAGCGCGCCCTCTTTTTAATGTGAGAGAACAAGCATCACATTTTGTTTATCAAGTGGCTTGGCATCGTTACTGTGGCCTCCTTTATACTATCCAATGGAGGAAGTTCCAGCATTTTCTGATCCAAATGTTACAGTTTAATTCCATTCACACACCAGGAATTTACAGCTGTTTCAGATTCAGTTTGTTCCTTGTTAATATGGCATAATACTTGCAGGAAGAACTGAAAAAAGCCCTGATCTGTCTTTAGAGTGTTGGTTTACGCATGTGAGTTAAACGTTAAAGTTAATCACCCAGTAAACAAGCAATACATCTATGGTGTGAGTGCTGGGCTGGTATTATGATTTATGTATTGTCATCAGTGGTTCTTAAAGTGGGGTCCTCAGCAACAATATATATGGGAATAATATATTTTCACTTTAGTTCTACCCATAAAGACCTCAATAACCAGCACATGTATGATTATATTGATCATGGGTTTCATGCACTATCTGTAATAACTCATCTTAAAGCAAAATTCACGTCAGGAACAGGGTAACGTGATATCATTGCTGTCAGTTTAGTAGCACGTGGACTGAAAACGATTGTGAACCTCCGGTTGACATTGTTGCTGACATTTTTTGTTGAGATAGACGAGAAAAAAATGCCCTTGCCTTCACTTAATCCAAGATGATATTGGTATCATACTATTTCCGCAAGCTAGATGGTAAATCATTATGCTCAAAAACTGCAACCAGTTGTTAAAGATTTAAATTAAGTATGATTAGATTGGCTTCTGGATCCAGTCAATTTCCTACTGGATTATGTCCATTTCAAATTCATATTAAAGTCAAGGCGGGAGACCCTGCCCAGAAACAGTTACAGACAAACAAAAATATATATTGACACTAATCTGAAGGTTAAATTCTTGAAGTGAACCAAATGCATCATCATAATTAGTCAATTTACTGTTTATTGAATGTCAAATGTTGTGACGAACGGTCAACACTGCAGTTTGATTTTCTCCTGAATGTTTGTGTTTCCTGACATTTGACTGCTGTCTAGCGTTGTCCCTTTCTGCAGTTCTGCAGTTCTGCAGTTGATCTTGTGAACAGATGAACAGATGTTTCCAGTGAAGTGACTCATTCTATCTGCTCTGGGGATAAGATCAATGAGACTTTACCAAGTCGATCTCTAAAGCTCTTTAAGGAGAAAACGTGGCTTTAAATCTGCTCTAAAGAAGATGCTGTGAGGGGCCAGTAGCCTGGAGCTTCACTGCACCTTGAGGTTGCTGCTGGGCAGGATGGCCATCCCCTCCTTCCACTCGAGGACGTGGACGATGCTACAGGCCCCGCCCACCTGTGCTGTCAGTGTGGGTGTGGTCGTCTCATTGATCCTGCCTCCTTTACCTGGGTCCCCCACAGCAACAGCTGGAGTCACCTCTATCTTCTGATGGCCGGGAGCAGGAGCTGAGGATCGATATATATAGGACAGAGGTGCAATTAACTTTCTGCCTGAGCACAATTTGTTACAACATCATTTTTCTTGTATTATGTTGGTTTTCTTTGTGTTACTTACCATACATCTTAGAAGAAAAGCTAATTTACTATGTGGTAAAAAATAAAAGATAGTACTATATCGGCATGCTAGCCTGTGTTAAGCCACAAGGAACAGAGTAACATGGTCTTTATGGCTGCATTGTCACCCTCCGACCCGTGCTCACCTGGCAGGAGGAAAGCTGTGGTGGTGTGGGGCTGTGGACGAGGCTTCTTGGCCACACCATCACTCCCACAGATGAGGACGGCCTCGCTAGGGGACGAGGACGATGGGTCCACAGGTGCGCGATCAGGTTCTTTGGGTGGAGCCTCCATGTTCACTTTGGCACTCATCACGGTGTCCCTGTCCCTTACTCCGGAGCGCTGCGAGGCAAAGAGTGCAAGGAACAGGACGAGGCTCTCTGGTGAAAAACACTAATAGTAACCTTCCGTTGCCCAACCTGAAGTTTTGTTTTTCCTCATCTCAATCAAGGGTGGTTTGGGACCACATACATAAAATTGACTTGACTAACTACAGTTACTTTACTACAAATCCTGCAGAGCTTTCAAAATATTCCTCCAAAAATGGCATTGTATTTTCCGTTTCCCACTCAACAAACAAACAGATAAGGGTTAACGGGTGAAACGCAACACTGTACAGCTCAGCATCAACAATGAAGCAAAGAGAAGATCACAACAAAACACGTCTTTCTCTACAGACACATCTGTCAAACACTGCACATCATTTCAAGATAGTTAAACCACAACCACCATATCTCATGAATTTTATATAAAAGCTTTAGATTAAATGGCAGATACATTGACATTTACATAGAGTTTACAAGACAGGTTTTCTGATTTCGAGTGTTAGACAAGTCAGGTGGTCTAGCAGAGTATGCTACACTATTATCCTATACCAAGCACAGACAGCGGGTCCTTAAAAGAAAGCCATTAACATTTGTAATTAATTTGTATACAAGGAAGACCACAGTGAAGCAATAATGGATCCTAACATGTTCTTCACTTCATTTCCCAGCAGCTTTGTAATGCGGGGCATAACCAAACATGTGGTGCCCCTGCGTTTGAAAAAACACAAAACACAAAAGTGCTCTCCTGTATGCCCCTACGGTAAATAAAACATGACAAAGGGCTCTTAAGGGTATAAACGTATCACGACTTTCTGCATGCTGGTGCCCCATCGCATACTGCTGGAGCCCTTTTCATTTATTTTTTCACCGCTGCCCCTCAAACATCCCGAGACCGCCACTGCTCTGTGCAGTATTCTTTGAGTTGTAATGATCTGGTTCAGTTACACAATTTTATTTTCATGTATTTTTCTAGATATTTTTTCAACCACTGTATCGACACCAAGTTCCCTCTCTCAGGTCTGTCCCAGCTCTAAACCCACACCAGGATAGTTCCTCTGAAGTCACTGATTGATGTTTCTCCAACAGTAGAATAATAGATCAGAGATAAAAAATCAGTAAATAAAGAATATTTTTCTGAATATAATCTCTAAACCATAAGTTATTTCTTGATATATGACATTTCTGCACGGTTTGACTAAATGAAATAAGGACAGCATCCTTAAAGAGTTCCCTGAGGGAAGAAATAACCTTCACGTCCAAATATTTGAAACCTGGTGGAAAATAAGGGTTACTAATGACTGGAGACTGAGGATGTGAACCTGGATCTTCCTTCCAAACATTGTTCTGGCCTCCAAGAATTTACTGTGTTGTTATTGTTATCTTTGACTGATTCCAAGATACTAAAAGGAGATTTGGAAGGATTTGAAGGATATTTACACAACATGATATCATAATGTCAAAATTGTTATTTCTTCAAATTCTGTGGATATTTTTATTCATTCCTTAATGTTTGCGTAACAAATATGGTAATACATTATTTTGACTACAATACCATTCATAGGGAACATGATAAGAGAATGTCTGACTAGTTTGGTCATGGGTATCAAACAGTTTCTGAAAAAAAAAAAAAAAACATACTCTTATCAAATGGGGGTCTGTTGGACACATTCTTACTCCAGTTTCAGGGTCCCTAACATTAAAAAGTTTGAGATCCACTGGTTTACATTGTTGCGTGCCTTTATATCGCAATTGCCAGTTGGGACGGACAAGAAAAACAATATCCTTACATGTAATCCAATATGTAATGAGTTTTGTTCTGTTTCCACATGCTAGTTGGTAAATGATTACACTCAAAAACAGAAACCAGTTGTCAAAGATTTAAAGTAAGCATGATCAGATTGGTTTCTTCGTCCATTCAGTTTCCTTTGGGGGGAGAAACAAGGCCATTAAATTTGGAGGATATTTATACAGCACGGCTTCAATATCCAGCCAAACTGAGGAAGTGCTTTCGTAAAGTCTGTTACACAATGTAAAAAGGTACTTAATTTAGGATTTTCTCCCACACACCAAAAATGTTACTGAGCTATGTTGGACCATTTTTGTCATTAATTATAACATTATTCATATAATAAGAAGGGGAAAATAACACAGTACAAGAGCTGATAGGCCTGAGCCCATGTTGGTGCTTTAGGCTAACTTATAGCACATGAACATCACATTTACATTATATCACCATAGAACCTGCTTATAGGCACTTTTTTGTTTATTTCTCAATTTAGGTTTCCTGCCTCAAGTTTCTTTTTTCCTACACAAAAACTAAGGCCGTGAAGGAGGCTGAAGACTAAACTAAATTACACAATAGGGAAAATGCTTTTTGTTGGAAATGTCGCCCTAAATACAACTGTAGACTTTATGTTTAAAATAAGCAACTTTTAACGGGGCCAGTTTACAGAATAATTGCAGGGCAGAGATGCCTTCCTGCATCAACAACCCTGACCCCGTATGACTTTTTAACAGTCATCCATTAGCCTCCCTCCAATAGAAAGACGCTATAGATTTACGCACCAGCTTCCAAATATACACACAGACACACAGACACACACACAGACACACACATTCACACAAAAAAATATTTCAGTTAAAATGGCGGAGGATGTGAAATCCTTCAGGCAAAAAAATATGTAAAAGCAGTGTCTAAAAAGAAAATCCAGTGAAAATCCCATTTAGTGAAAAATGAACCCTGTCACCCATTCCGGCAGCACCTCAAATGAATGAGCAACATTTTCACCTCACAACATCGTCAAGCATGTTGGATATTTTAGTAACCTCGGTGCGACTTTTTTTTTTTTCATTATTCGAAACTATTTAACTCGATTAGGATAATTAAATCGCGTCCCATTTTCAAATTTAGACATTTTTTTAAAGGCGAAAAGCATTGTGGTTGATACTATCCACGACAAAAACGCTTCACCTCAACAAAAGAAAACACACAACACTCCGCGACGAGCGTGCCCACGAGATGTCTGTGCCTGCGACAATTTGATTAATCACAGGGAAAATTGTAAATGTGACATAAATTCGTGTTTGCGGATCAATTCGGAACTGAAATTTGGCTTACCAGCTCTGATCTCCTGCGGCTCCGGGGCTCCGACTGCGCATGCGCGAGTCCCCGGTACAGTCACCGCTCGTTCGTTACATGTTCACGCCAAAAGACTTCCAGAGCAGCCGCTCCACTTTCGCTCATCATGGTCGATATGAGAAAATAATACACTGGACTATCGATTAGTCTGGAGAGCGTTCAGCAGCTGCTCGGTCGCGCTTTACTTCAGATTTAAAACAAACTGCCTTTTGCACACCATCGCTCCTGTTCCATGTCCTCCCTTAATGAAAGAGCCTTTATTATATAATTAGCAGGATATAGGTCATGTCGATACTGCAGTCAATCCTGACACAAAGCAACATCACACGGCAAGATTTTTTAATTAAGATCTTTAATTGAACATACAATACAAAAAGGACATTTTCTGTTAGATCTCACTCGCATGGAGAAAAAAATATGAATCTGTTCCAAAAGATGGAGAAGAAGGGGTGCATTCAGTAAGTCTGATGTTTGTGTCTTATAAACCCACAAGCCGATCCTCGATAGATTTGTATGGATGTGGCCTTTCAGTACAAAAACTCCATTACTAGCTGCACACTTTAAATAAGCAGAGGCTTGACAAAACTGTTAAGCCCTATATTAAACTCAAGAAAAACAAAACGACCATCAGGGCTGCAACCACAACAAAGCAGAAAAAAAAAAATAAAAAATTGACACTGCATTGGAGGCCTTGAAGCTAACCAAAAATGAAATCCAGAAGGTAGAAAGGGCCTTCCACAGATGACCTGCTCAAAGTATGAACAAAGAAATAACTCATAGCCAACAATCGATAAATTAGATTGATGTGATCACATGGTCTGTACAAGAGGTTAAAAAGGGATCATTTAATGTCCCCCTACGATGTAAGTTGATCAAAACATGAAATACAAACCCAAGTTCTTGCATCCCAGTTGTGCACTTTTGAGCACTGCAAGACAACACAGATTGGCCAATTCCCTAGAAAGCAATGAAAGAGACTGCCGCTCAAAGAGAAACCGCTGCTGCAACCAACTGGCACTTTTCTCCTACAACCATGCAGTTTAAATGAGTACGAAACAAAATGATTGTATCATATGATGCCTCACAGTGAACCGGGGAAACTTACAATGCTAGTTAAAAACAAATCTATCAACCGACCGGGATCTGCTACAAACTGAGATGTAAAATATGACTAAGATATAAACAGCTTTTTAAATCCCAGTTGGAATTATCTTTAACACTTGGTTGCAGTGTATAAGATTTTAAGACTAGCACTTGAGTTTTTGAAAATAACTGGGGAGAAAATTGTTAATTTTGAGGAGGCAGGTGATTCGGACACCAAATTAATTCCAAAAACTATCCTCATCACTGTGCAGCACCCTCTAATAAACTGCATCAACGTTGTGTAAGACAAGTGCACACTTGGAGAAAAGCAGACAATGTCAGGAAGCAGAAGCCAGAGTGACAACACAGCTGAATATGTACAGCATAGGGATCAAGCCCAACAATGAGAGAAACGTCTTGCTTTTCTAATTCCACTAATCCTGAGAGGCTGATCTAGACCTTGAGCGAGACCTTGAGCGGGACTTTGAGCGGGACTTTGAGCGGGACGCTGAACGTTTCTCCCTTGACTTGGACCGGCGGTCATCCTGCTGTGGGGATGGGGATGGGGAGCGGGATGCAGATTTGGCAGCATGCTCCTCCTTCCCATTCTCCACTGGGGAAGCTGAACGACTACGGGACTTCTTGTTGTCACACATCTCCTTGGATCGACTGCGAGAATCCCGCTCTGACTTCACCTTTGAACGGCTCTTTGAGCGGGACTTGCGGTCGGCTGAATGGGAGTGGGACTTGCGGGAGCGTGAACGAGATTTGGATTTGGGAGATCGAGAACGGGACCTGCGGTTGCGAGAACGTGATTTGCTTTCCCCTGACTTCCGTCCGGATCTAGAACGGGAATGATTGCGTCTCTTGTTGCTATGGGAACGAGACCTGTGGGGAATAAAGAGACACTGATGCTTTAGATCGTGATTTGCATTACTATGCAAATTAAATCTTAATTTGTAGACTCTTGTGTTGTACATGTCTGTGCTTTATCTTGAACTTCAATATTTATTTTAGTCTTTTCCTAAATTTGACCCATTCTCACCTTGAGTGGGATCTGGAACGACTTCTGGAGCTCCTGCTTCTGCGGCTCCTACTGCGGGAGCGGCGGCGACTGCGAGATCTGAGGTTGAAAGCATGAAATCAAAAACAGAACCACATCTAGTTTTTGTGCAAGGCACCAGTGTTGCATGTTTGTTAGCAACACAGGAAAGAAGAGCTTAGTGTGCATTTTCAGAAAATGTCATGCTGCCATCATCGAGGTACTGTTCCCACCTGGAGCGACTGCCAGAGTAAGATCTTCGCCTGCGAGGTCGGTCCTCCACCAGACGAATCTTCCGCCCGTTGATGTCTGTGCCGTCCAGTTTGTCCAGAGCCCTCTTCATGTCAGAGTGGGAACGAAACTCAATCACTCCCTCATTTGTGCGTTCCTTGTGGGCATCGGCATAAGTCACCTCTCCTGCCTGTCGCATGAAGTCCTAGAGGACACAGAAAATGTGGCAAGAAAGAACAATTAAATGCACTGACGTCAGTCTGTCTCAACTGTTGAGTTGTGCAAGTCATCTCGATCTGATGCTCAAGTTAGTTAATACAAACTCTGGAAAATACAAATCAGAAGGCATGTGTTCAAATGTGTACCTTGAGGTCCTGCCAACTGCAGCGGCTGGACAAGTTTTCCACGATGAGACGGTACTCTGTACGGACTGGAGGTCCGTACTTATCCCTGCCAGAACGGCTCCGGCTGCTGTAACCGCTACCTTTAAAAACAACACCACATAATAAAAGTTAGACACACTTTAAATGGCCATGACACAAAGAACTATTGGGCCTGGGTTGTTTAATGAACACAAGGCAGTGATTTGCCGGATCAAAGTCCAAGGGGGTATAAATTCTAACTTAATAGAGAAAGGAGTCCCTCTGATCCCATTTTCAAACACAAAGCTTCAGATAAGTGATCTACAAGCCACTGCATGGGCTCTTTGTATTGTTTGTATTGTTCAGCATTTTGAAGTTGTTCTCTGCTGCAAAGAACACCACTGCATCTGTTTCCGGCAATACAAAGCCCGTCTTACTCCGGCACATCACATTGTGATGTTTTAGTTGCATTAACAAATGGACAGTGATGTTCTTTCAAGACCTCTGAACCCTGTAACACAAACAGAAAGGAGGTTCCACATAGGTTGCGGTCAAGGACACTGTTCAATTAAATTGAGGAAGAACGGTGTAAAGAAACACATACACCCATCTTTTTGGTATTTGATATTTGACCGAGTGACAGTCTGAAATTTTGTTTTCCAGTTTTCTCACTTACAACATTTCTTTTGATTGCAAGTTCTTTACTAGTGCCGCTCCACTTATGTTTGTTGTCAACATAGAAACCAATGGCAATCCTCACCATCGCCCCTGGTCTATTGGCAAAAGGCTGCTGTCATCATGGCTTCCGGTTAGGTCAGCCAAGGATCAAGGGGGGGCAAAGGTCACACACACATTGTAAGGTGAAAGCCAAGGCCAAACGGGACAGGCAGTCATCTTAGCCAGTCATCTTTAGCCTCAATGGACTCTCAGCCTCAGCCCGCAACTGGACTCTTTCAAATTGAAACATCAAGGACTTTTGTTAATGTTGAATATAAAAATGTATACCAACGTTAAAAATACACATTTCACATGAAAATGTTAGTCTAGTCCTAATGATTAAGCTAAAACTACACTAGCTAGGTTTGTGGTGATCGTCTGATTAGCTTTCATCTGGTGCAAATAAAAAATATTTTAAAGTTCACACCTCCTAATCATGGCTCACCTAGTTAACAATTATAATCCAAGAAAACTTTGTTAGCCGTGAGAAGAAAGCCCTTCTTTGAAGCTACCCTAGCTAATGCCAACTTTACAGCCTAGAGTCTTGAGCTCTGCTATTTGAGGGCTCTGACTTGCAGATCGTTTGTCCTTCCCAATAATGAACCACAGACCAATCAAGGGATCAATCAATCACTAGGGAGGAGCAACAACCTGCAGGTCACCAACCCTTGATGGTTGAAACTGAGACTGACAACTGTTGAGCAGGATGAGATCGGACAGACACACACATAAATGTTAAAACTGTAGATGAACAAGGAGAATGTAGATCAGTCCTGGTTTCGAGGGGTACTCCAATGTGGTACATGAAATGATAACAGGAGTACCACTATTAATGTTATGACAAATAGTTAAGGTCGCATGTATCTAAGCCATAGTGCACGTGTAGCAACATAAACATGGGATTCAAGGCTGCTGGTTTATAAGTGGTGAAAGTGTGCCTCAACATCAAACTTGTGCTACAAATCTGTTCATTAGCGGCAGTGTGAAACAACAATACAGCTCTCTGTGCAGTCCACATCGACACCTCACCCCAAGGGGAAGGGGAAGAGAGGGTATCTTGTAATAGACTGCACTTACTGCGCCCACCACCCCAGTAACCCCCACCGTAGCCATCTCGGTCTCGTCGCGGCCCCCGGGCATGTTCGACGATCACCCGCTCCCCGCACAGCTCCTTCCCGTTCAGCTCATACACGGCATCGTCGGCGTCACGGTTATCCTCGAACTCCACGAATCCGTACCTGGAAAAAGAAAGCGAATACAATGTCTAGATATAGTAAGGCTCACTCCCGTCCAAGAGTACGGCATGAACTCGCCAGTTATCGTTGGCTCGGCCCACTAGCTCCGCGCTGTAGCAAACACAGATTCGCCATGTTGGCCATGCGACATTTGCCACACGAGCAAGATGATAAGTTGGGCATGAACACATGAAAACACCGTTAATAGCGGTCTTCCAGTTAAAGACACTCGTGGCGTTATCTTTACAAGCAGACTTGAATGCCGAGATCAAACGATTTCACTTGAAGGGTGTAACGTTCCTGTGCCTGCGCTGACGTCGTAACAAGAACAGTTGGCTTGTTAACATTAATGCTAGCTAGGAAAATGTTGGCTAACACGCGTTAGCATTTCAACTCAAAATAAACTCACCCGTTCTTTAAATCGATTTCCATGAGCTTGCCATACCCGCTGAAAAACCGCTGAATGTCCTTTTCGCGGACATGATAGCTCAATCGTCCGATATAAACTCGAGGCATGATTTTGTGCCCAACGTTGTTCTCGACTGTTCTTTACAACGGCTCTTCACCAGGCTCGAGGCTCCCGCTGCAGTCAGTGGGGCTGCTGAGAGCTCCGTCTGCGCCTGTGCGTGAGATGGCGCCAAACCAGCCAATCAAAGCGAAGATAACCGGGAGGACTTCCTGTATTGTGCTTAACATAAAAGTGCCTAATTGATTAATTGGATCACATATACTGACACGAAAAAATATGTTTAAATCAAATCAAAGTGTCTTGTATCCAACTAAACACGAAACAATTTAAGACCTATTCAACTGGCCGCCGACGGCCAAATGTGGCCCTTCAGCAGCCTAATTCAGGCCCTTTGACAATTTTGTCAGGAGTCTAACTGGTCAGTCTGTTGCTAATATACTCTTATTTCATTAAATAGTTTGGCAGAAACTGTTTAAGCAGAGGACATTTACAAGAATCAAACTGGCCATGCACTTCTAAGATTAAAAAGGGGCATTGTTTTTCATTCATAGGAAATGTAAATGTCTGGCTGTTGGTAAATTTTGGCCATTATAAAACATAGTTAAACAGGCTATTTATAATCATTGAGATTCATGTGTCTGCCCAGAGCATTTGGTTTAGATGTGAACTAATCAGAAGAGAAGGATATTCATTTTGTGATTTTTTTTATGCCTAAACAATTTTTTCATGACTGAAAAAACAAACTGACCTTAAACAATAACACAATTTCATTCCATTACTTTGTTTATATGTTACTGACCCTGCCACCTTTCTAGCTCGAAACAGGGTTCTGGGGACCTTATTTTCCATTGAGAGCAGCTTGTTTATTCAGTTATTAATACAATAAAATAATATTGTATTATGACTTCATTAATATTGAAGAATATTACAATTCTGACCCTTCTCCAGACGTACATCCAGTCCCTTTAAGTTGACATGACAAACTAGTAGTCTTAGTGTAATTATAATTTATGGTATTGGTCCCTTGCATGTAAAATTTCATTCAGCATAGTATCAAATATATCTGTCAGAATGTACGATTCTCTCCGTCTAAAATGAGTACAGTACACAGTCACACAAAATCACAACACCCAATTAAACCAAATGAGTTATTAGTACAGTAAATATGAACTCACCAACAGCCTCTACACAATACAGGGATTTAGTAATGTATTTAAATTATAAATGTAAGTAATAATAAATGACACTTTTTTTGGTAGTGTAGGAGGCTCACAAGATCAATTGGTTATATGAATGCATTACCTGCAATTGAACACTTGCAAAAAGACCTTTTGGCCTACAGAAGTAGCAGCAACATGGCATACATAAAAAGCGTCTGTATAAATAACATAAATAGCTGTCCAGCGAGAGACCAACCTGCTGCTTCTTAAATCAATAATTTACCTCAAAGAAGAAACTGTCATTATGTTTACATTTTCACGGCAATTAATTTTTAAAAGTTGAATACAACAAGAGGCATATCAATTATTTTTTCTTATTTCATTATTTTTAGTTATATTTCCGTACAAAATAAATTGTAGCTACGTGAATGTAAGGACAGAGAGATCAGTACTGGAGAGAGAGAGTAGAATATTTTATTTTTGTAAAAACCGGGGATTTAAAATGATTCAAGCCAGACCTTCTTATCCACATCCTTCTCTAACAATAACAGAACCAATACCATATATCCTGTATCATTGGACTGTAACTTGAGGTGGTTATATCTTGAATCACACTTGAAAATAATGACCCGTTAGAGGAGACTGATCTGAGGTGCCTGCTCAGAAGCTGTTGTAAGGGGGTAGCATTTGGTTGTGTCGAGGACAACCGGCATTAGCTCAAGAAACTTGCTCTTCTTGACAAAATGAACTTTATTAATTTTCAAACCCTTCTAATCAAATCTCAAACATGTTGATCTCAACTTCAGAAGTCAAAAGGAAGAAACAATGAAGTACACAATTGCTCATCAATGCCACAAAAGCACTCACAAACACACTGTATAATTTCTATGTCTGTCTCACACGCAACCTTGCTATTAAAGTCTTCAGTGAGAGGATGCTCTCCTCTTTATCAAACTCTACTTGTTTGACCTTGTGATCACCTCCTGCTATAAAATGGTCAAAAGGAGGTGTGTTAGGAGCTTGCCAGACTAGTTTGTGGCATACACATGAACTCCAGTCCTGTGACTTGATTGATTTTTATCTTTGATAAGCTAGGGTAGAAAATTCTGAACCGGCAGTTTTATGATTATGGCCAGACCAGAAAGAGGAACGCAGCCTATGTGGAACTCAGGAATAAAGTGGTGACCACATGAGCCACATGGCTACACTTACCAGAGCAACTAAGGTCGGTTAATGTAGATCAACTTAGCTTAGCTACAATTTGGCTGGTTGTATGGAAAAATGTATTCCTTATCTGAAGAAATATTCATGTAAAGTGGGAGAAGAAAGGATGAGGAAGGGTTCAAGCCATATTAAACTTTCTTGCAGGAATCAAGAATCACAGCAAATGGAGAAAAAAAAAAAAAACCTAGGGGGTGGAGGATTCATCAGCCAGACTACAAATCAAATGCATCCAACGGTGTATGTGGTATACATCATCTGCTTACGGTGCCTGAACCCCGTCCATCATCTTTAGATACTCTCTCACTCCCTGCCTTGGTCAGGCCACGACACAACTAAACAACAGCCAAACCCTCCCGCAGTTCGATTCAGAGAGTCTTTTTAGCGAATCAAAGGGGGCGTCCGACCCCAGCCCCGGCCCTTCTGAGGGGGGAAAAGGGAAGGCCGAGAGAGGAGGGGGAGCCCAGTTACGGTGGTCTTTAGTTGGCTTTGGCGCGGAGCTGCGCCCTCTTGCCCGTCACAGCCTGGAATCCGGTCTTGATGCTGGCGACGGAGCAGCGGGAGTGGCACGTTTCACACTGCAGGAAATAGAGGCGAGTGTCCTTCTGCAGGATGGTTTCTGGGGAGCGGCAGGTGTGACACGTCACGTATTCCTCTGCAGGGGTGAGAGGATGGTTATTTACACTGCAGTACACACAGGAGGTCACTGTTTATTCATCTGAAAAATATCAAATCAGATTCAAGTTTACTATAATAAAAATAAGTTCAATTGCCACTTACTGATATATCTTCTCAACACATTTTCTATCTGTTTCTGTTGAAATCTGCCTTTGATCACAAGCTGGTTATTTCCGTCTATAGAACCACTGTTGACAGAAAAAAGGCACAAAGCACAAAAACTTAAACTTTCAGAGTAGTACACGCAATACTATTTAATTGCATTTGAGAACTAGAACCTAAAAATGACAAACTTCAGTTCCTGTACATTCATGAATATTTTATATGGAAGTACCTTGTTCCCAACTCAGCCAACAGGAAAGCGAGCAGATGTTTAGGCTGACGATGCAACCTGTGGCGGAAGCACAAGAAAGGTCAGTTTGAACGCGACACTTTAGGCGAGTGTCAAATAACGACAGTAGCAGCGAGAGGATTCAGTGCGAACGAGGCTCACAGTTTGCAGATGTCTGTGAAGTTGACGAAGGAGGTTTTCTTGGTTCCCACTCGGACCACCTGAGGAGGCTTCATCACGAACTTCCTCTTCTCTCCGGCCACCATGTCCGGGTTCTTCTCTCTCATGATGTTGAAGACTCGGTTCAGGAGCTGAGACACAGACCGTGCAAAAAGTAAAAAAAAAAAGTTAAACAAACTTTAAGATGGTAAATGTCAATATAAATGTGTAGAGGAAGGTGTCTATATTTCAATATATAAGAATGGGACATTCAGAGTATTTGTAATCAAATAGTGTATATATTAGTGTAATATTATTTATGGACTACACTGGATTTAAACGGCAAGTATAATGTTGCCATGAAGTCAATGGATTGGTCTGTTAATGGATGAGTCTTGGTTGTGTCTGTACTGTCCCTACCTCATCATAAGTGTAGTCTCTTTCCGAGTCGGCCCAGGCCGGTCCTGAGGAGGAGCTGAATGAGATTCCATCATTGTTCTTCCCCTCATCATCCTCGAGCGCTGCAAACACATCATGCACACGTTATTAGACACAAGCATATTCCTAAAATTCTCCACTTTAATAAAGATCAAGCGACTTCTTCTTACCGTCATCCTTCTCCAGCGGCTCTCCCTCATCAAAGTCCACTTTCTTAGGCTTCTTCTTTTTGGTAGGAAGCATCAGGTCCAGGTTGTCCTCCTCCAGCACCTCTGGTTGCTCTCCTTCAATTTTCAGCTCCTGATTTGGACCAACGGCATGTGAAAGTCAGCGTAAAATGATCAGACAGGTAGAAAAACACAAACCAAATGTTGCAAGAAAGACTAAACTGGTTGAGGTTTCGCAGTGACTGACCTTTAATCCCTCTTCGACATCATTATCGAATACCTTCTTGGGTTTCTTCTTCTTCTTCTTCTGGTTGAAGAAGTTCAGGTCGTTCAAATCATCGGATGGCTCTAGAGAAGTTAAAAAAACACTAACTCTGCTTAGTTCCAGCTAAATGCAAGCAGGTAGTTAAATGTGTGGTGTAGAAGCATATAAAGTGAGAGCATCTCTATTTTCATTCTTCTTTCACCTTTCTTCCTGCCATCATCATCATCCAGATCCATCTCCTTGTCATCCCCCGCCTCAGGCTCTGCCTCCTTCGCCTCCACCTCTTTAGCCTCTTCTCCTCCCACTCCCTCTCCTCCTTCCTCATCAAGCATGAAGGGCTTCTTCTTCTTCTTCTTCTTCTTGGTCATGTTGGGATCGAAAATCATCTGAATGGAGAGAAAAGGAGGATCAAGGAGAGGAAACTTAATTTCAAAACTGATGACAAGATGACGAAACGATGGCCAAAATATATCCACCGTCACAAGTTTCTAATCATTTCCATGTGAGAACTTATTTTTGGTTCAATAACTGCTGACTATCTTATCGTTCCCAAACGTCTGTGGTTATTCATGTTTTGGCAGGTGGTCAGTGTATGACAACTTTGATTTTTCTGAAAATATCTTCAAATCAGTTATATCCATTGGGTCAACTATTGGTTATTTTCAGCGTGTGTCACTGTGATCGTTTAACAGTTACGGAGCGTTGCATTCTGACAAACAGAAACACCGGAAGAGGCAAAGGGGAAGGAAACCTCCTCTATTGATTCAGTTATTTTCATACATCAGGTCACATAAGAGCGCATTATCACTCGTTCACGCCGGCCGCTCACCTGTAGTCAATTTCATTTCACAAATGAAAGTCAACTGGTAAACGAAACAAACAAAACATAAGCATTGTTGCTATGGTGTCCTGCATTTTTACTTATTTTGCACCCTGAATTAAAACAGTGACTGACTGCTGACCAGCACCAAGTAAAGTGTCCCGTTACACAATATCAAGTGACTAAAGCGAACGCTTAGTTAATTGATTCGACGATGGATGGATATTTAATCTCAGTTTGTGTCTTGTCTAGCAAAAATCCTATGGTTCACCATTTGGAAGATGAAACTGAGCATCATTAGATTCACAGACTGTCGGGAAAAACAAGTAATCAGAACACGTCGACCCGAATTCTGGACATTTTCACTGTTTTCTGTCACCATATGAAAGTAAGAGGTTGAACAGGAAACTAACGGATACATACACAACAGAACATACACAACAGACACCTGCCAGTCACTCAGAAAGAGACATTTTGCCGCCTGACTCAACTGATGCAATTTTGAGAAATCGTCTGACTGTTAGTTGAATGATAAACTACGAATGTCCCTTCCTCGTTTATTATCGTGCCCATAGGAACAAGTGATGAGATTCAGACAATCAAGAAAAACTGGGTTGTTTTTTTTTTTTTTAAACACCAAAGGACAAATCAAATTGTCCTTGCGAACATAGAATTGCAGTGTTAAATTGAATTTAAACCGTTACAAATACAATTTAGATGTGTCTTTTTAAATACGTTCACCAACATAATTCAGATGTTATTTCTGTCATGACTCTGTACAGTCGGCTGTCTATCCAAGCTAAACAAAGCTAATGTTAAACCTTAATAGCTTGTTGTCTCTGGTATAGAGAACTAGCTAGCCGTTAGCGCCGCAGCTAACTAAACGGCCAGCTAACGCCAGCTGGCTAACTCCATCCTTCCTTTTGAGTTATCCAGCAGTTTTGACAGGGCGGATTGATCAACCGATGTGAGTATTAACCAACTGCGCGACGTGATAGGTCGTTTTTAAACGCTGCACTGAATATTATCTGATCATTTTGGCCGGTGGGGCCGTTGTTAGCCTTGCTGCAGCCATGTGAGAGATGGTGCCGACAGGGAGGGGAGCAGCAGTGCCGAGGCCTAAAGTCATCCTCAGCACCGATCTGATCCGATATTTCACCTTATTTCTCCTAACAAGCACCAAACACCAACGCGGACCAAACAGCGGATGACTCGAGGTGACTTACCTCGTCTCCTGACATGTTTGCGGGCTGAAAGGTGACTGAAATCTGGCTACTTTTTGTCCCTCGTTCAGTCCCACACCGCTGCGCTGAAAATGTCTTGCATCAGCGTTAACTCCGCAGTACGCAAGCGTGAAGTCGCCAGATCGAGACGTCATTACTTTGCGACGGCGCACTGCAGTTTAGAGGTGTTCAAGAGCAAGAGTGGACCATAGACACATGGAGTGGACGAGCATACCTGTTGCCAAATATGTACATTATGAGGTTGTAGAGGTAAATTGGATGTGTTTCATCACGGTCCTGACAGGAAACAGGCAAATTAACAGTCTATGTCTAATATTAAATATTATTTATATAAATGCTTGCTGAAAACTCAAAAGTAATCATTTTGCTCTTCTTATAGCACACCTCCCAAATTTAAAACCCAAATCATACCATTTTGAGCTTACCTGTCAGAAGTACATACACATCTGGCTGCATTAGTGTAAAGATATTGTCTTATATTGTCACTATTGTCACTATTGTCTGCAACAGGTTCCTCATATGAATTGTTAATATATATTACTTACATTTTCTTTTGTCAGTGAATTTAGAATGTATCAGTTAATTATGTTTCGGATTTACCAGAAAATGCCTGACTCTCAAGTGAAGCGAGTCAAACTTTCTGTCTTTGTGTTAAGTTACATATAATACCCTTATCAATCATAAGAATTGTACACCTGTTGAATTCATTCTTATTCAACTACTGGCTGTAGCTGCCATTAGCTTGATAGTTCAGTGAGCTGTGCAGCTATTAGTCCTGAGCTGACTGCCTGGACTGGGAGCTCAGTACTCTGGGGGCAGTGTTGGTGTTTACTCCACTAGTACAGGAACTTCGGACCAGCAGGGGAAGTTGTGTCAAAACAATTATTTCTTCATGTTCTGTTCATAATTGTAGTCAATTTTTGTTTGTTTTAAATTGAATTCCTTGCATATATACATATTGCACCTTTAACTGACAGAAAATTAATTGGGTACGAGAAGATCCTGTCAAGCTACAACGCCACCCATTTACAGTTTCTCAAATGTGAAGATTTGCAGCTTTTCCTCGTCTTCTCCGACAGTAAACTGAGTATCTTTGGGCAGCTGGTCGGACTAAACATTCAAATTGAAGGCCTCACCTGTTTTGCCATTTAAACTCATTATATTCTACAAAAAAAGGCAGTTTCCCAAGAAGGCCACGATTAACTGTGACACTATGATGGCACTACGAGTATACCGTTATCACACAATGACGTGAAAAGATAAAGCTTCCACTACAATAAAAGAATTGAAAACTTTTAATGACTTTGCAAGTAATGTTCTCATCTGGATAAATAAAACATAGAAATGCAAACATGCTTGTCCATCTGTCCGTGTGTTATGTTTTTATGTCCTATGTAAAAAATGTACATCATGACTTTGAAAAACTAAATGAATTACCTCTTTAAACAAAATGCTGATGTTGTAGATTGACTATGAACTAATCTTTTATAAACCACCAGCTCCTTCAAGATGCAGTTAATAAGGTGTGACAATAGTTTATTATTATTATTATTTTTTTAAACATTATACAATCTGAAACAAAAAACCCTTATGGGAGACAGACAGACCAGGATGAAAGTGTTTCCGTTTCACATCTCTCTTCTAGCCGTGCGTTGTGATCTGTATTGTCAGTTTCCCACTGTTGCATGCTTCACACAACCTCGACAGAACCTCTCAGTGATGGCAGAAATACAGTATATAAAAAGAGACACATTTGGGATATTTACATCAAATAACAAGGACCACTGGTGAGAACGCCTTTGAGGGAGGGAGAAGTCGCTGAAATGGCGACAGGAGGGGGGGCAAAGCACGCAGCCTGAAACAAAAGAAAGGGTTCGAACTCTGGCAAACACACAGCTCGTAGCTTCTTCACCCAGCTCATGCTCAGCTGTTCTCTGTTTTTCAAGAGCAGTTAACAAAAACCAGAGCAAAAGACTGTTATTTTTGTCAAGGAGGAAAAAACAAAACAAAGAACAAAACATCCAGCGAGTTTAACGCCACAAATACAGGTAAATATGTGAGTCAGAAAAACAGATCTTTGAGGATTAAGCTAGCATAAAAATTCTTCTGTCGTCCAGTGACGTTCACAACGCCACGCAAAACCCGTAACACCAATCCGACTCCTCTTGCTACACCACGGAGCTCAAATCCTTTAATTCAATATGAACTCTGTGGGCTCTGAAATAGCCCTGTGTAGCACAGGGACCGAGAAGTGCTAGTATAGTATTAAAAATCAAGGTTAAATGTATTAGGTGACATCGCCAAGGTACAGCGATAGCTTCAAAATAAAAGCCCCTGACCAGCTCGTTTTGCCAAGCACCCAGGGGGTCTGTATTTGGGGAGGGGCCTGCAAAAGAAAGATTACAGCATTTTTGCTTTTTTGTAGTGTTACATAAAGTCGACGGTCAGCTCTCCTCAGACACACAAAAACACTCATAACATCCAACATAACAACATCTTATCAGTCCATTCATTCCCCTGTTGCTCCTTCCTCTTCCCTCTTTGATGCAGGTATGATGTGGCAGCCGCTGCGTTTACATGGCTTCCATCGCCCAGCGCTGCAGATCCTCCATGTCGTCCTCGTCCTCCTCTTTCTTGGCTTTTGGGGTGAAAAGACAGAAATAAAAGCTGTGAGAGGAGGGCAGAATCTGGTACGGTTAAGTTTAGCTCATCTCAGCTGGTTTCAAGACAATCTTGAATAGGACTACAATGATTGTTTTCATTGTTGATTATTCTCTTAATTAATCAATAACTTGTTTTAAAATGTCTTGTTTTGTCCACAACTCAATGATATTCAGTGTACTGTCATGAGGGAGTACAAATATTCACATTTCATAAGCTGAAATCAGATCATTTCTTTAAATAAATGACTTCAACTGATTAATTTAATAGTTGACAAATTGATCAATGAATCATTGCACCTCTAAACTTGAACTCAGAACCTGGAATCTCCAGATTAAATAACCTCATACTATAACACACTTTTTTCGGAAATATGGTTGTTTGTTTATTGGGAGAGGGTTAGATGAAAAGATTTTGACCATTTCTTGGCTGGGATCAATAACATCCTTGAGTCTTAACTGGTTACCTGGACACAGTACAGAGCCAAGACATATCATGACACATACCCCCCCTGTAAAAAAAGAGTCTTGTCATATTACTCTCTCCCAGACAGCAGACAACCATATTTCCCATAATAACAAACTTAAAAACAAAAGATGCTGCAGTGAGGTTAGCAGAATTGTTGTGTCAGGTTCTTACCAGGTCTGGAAGGTAATGACGTTGAAGGCACGTTGGGGAGGGGGACGTTCTCTGTTCCCCCGATCTCCAGCAGGTTTTTGTCCAGCTCCTCCTGTTCCAGCTCATCCAGCTCTGCCAGCAGCTCATCCTGAGAAAGACGGGAATCAACACTCGAGATTAGGATAAACACAAACCGATTCATGCAACAATAACAGATACTGATCCCAATAAAACAATATTATCTTTATCTATATATTTTTAAAACTAGTGGTACAACCTGTTTCTAATCAAGTGCGTCTGCACGGCTCGCAGAAAGTTGAATTAAAATACTTCAAGTCAGTTGACTGAGAATTTGAGAAAGACTTTTCATTCTTTCTGTCATATTATCCCAGGATGACCGAAAACCATCAGTTGTGGCGAAGTTGGTCCATGAATAAGACCATTCAAAAATAAGGCTGATTCATGAGCCTTCATGCCAGAGTAATGACTCAAGAAACAACAAACTGTGGTTAGTCTGAGTAGCATCAAAGATGACGTTGACCTGAGTTTGACTGGGTTATCCTGGTGTTATCACCAGTCTATCATTCACTGTGTGTTAAACACAGAAAAAAAAGACATATGCTTGGCTGACAACCAACAACAACAACATTGTGTAAAAGGTCTGTAATGTCAGATTAGCCTGAAATCATATTTATAAATAGTAAATCTATAAATAAACCAGGCACTAGCAGATATTTAGCCATCTGCTTCAAAGCAGGAAGTCAGTTCTGAATCAGATTTTGTATATAGAAGACAATCACAAAGAAACCTCACTGTTATATAAAACAGTCATATCAAAAGCACCACTCACCTCGTCAAACTCTTCTCCAAAGCCGACAGGTTTAGAGATGGCGTCGGAGATTTCCTGGGCCAGCTCCTGCTGCTCTGTAATGTCCTGCATCAGGTCGTCCACCTTGTCAATGTCCCTGAAACAACAAGCAGGAGAGGATTCACGCAATGATAAAAGTGAGTAGCAAGAGTGATGCATGAGGCATGCAGCAATGCAAAACCACCTCACATGTGCAGCTACTGATGTTGTGAGGTTGAAGTTTGATGTATTTTGCAGGGAAATGTGTATTGATTCTATTAAATATCCTTCATGTTAATTTGAAGTCATTTGAGTCTGTCAGTGAATCAAATAGCATCCAGTGCTGATGAGTTTGGATTAGGGAGGTATAACTGGGTCAAATCCTTTGTATTTTGTCATGACCAAATGACACAGCAGGCTACAAATACAATATTTCTATAATCATCAATCAATTGAATTATATGGAGCTCAATCAGTGGATGGGTGCTGGCTCTTACATGTTTTCATGGGCAGACTTCATGGCCTTGGCAGCGAAGCCCATGTTCTTGAGCACTTCAGTGTTCGTGTTGGCGTTCTCCAAAGCCTCTCTCTGGAACTCGATGGTCGACAGTGTGCCATCGATCTGGGCGAGCTGCTTCTCATACCGCTTCTTTCTTTTCAAAGCCTGCAGAGCCGCTGAGGAGAGAAAGACAATGGCAAGGAGTCAGTAAAGATGGACAGATTGTCTCATAAATAGACAGTAGATATGTTATTCAGTGAAAATAAGGTAAAACTGTAAATCATTGTTTAGTCCTTAAACAGGAATGAGAGCCTAAATATGTAGTAAATCAACAAGAACAATTACATATAGTGCGTGACTGAAACTTGGATGACAAGATGGAAAAACTGGAACGCAGAAATGAATCGACCACAGTCATTTACTCACACCTGAAACAATCAGAGAGTGTGGTGCAGGGTTGACTCACTCCAACAACCTTTGTGGAGTCGGAGGAGGAAATAATGAGTTAAAGGGCCAGGTACATAAAGAAGTCCAGCCAAGTATCAATCTTCACATAACTGAGAACCTGCAGTATAAAGCGTGTCAGAGCAAAAATGATATTTTTCTGCCCCACTTGTGGCAACAGAAAGACTGTCCCTCAGCTTTTCTCTTGGTCCAACACTGTAGTCGAGAGCAGCAGATCTCAACAGCTGCTGGCCAGGTTGGTGTCAAATTTGTTTTAAACATTTGTGCTTCCTGGAAGATGACTGCTTGTATTTACCCTCAGTCATCATTTTCATGCATGGCAATGTGTCTTCAAAACTACTGCACAGACTTCCAGATTATACACTACGAATAATCTTGGTCCTATGGTAGGATATATCCACCACTTTTGATGACCTCCTTGTCTTCTATTCAAACTCACACTCTCACACAAGCAATAATCTCAACAAGATTCAAAAGTCATCCCACCAGAGGAGGACAAAACACTTTCATTTGCAACACCCCGTTCTCAAATGTGGAACTTTGTCCACAAAATTCCAAGTTTCAAGTCTTAATCACATCTATAACTTGCGTTATATGTGATGGTGTTATAATAGTGTCTTCTAGTTAATGCAGTATTGCAGTAATATTGCTGGTGATTAGCTAATGAAACGTATGGGTCATTGTATTTGTTTTACTGCATTATTCACTAATATAATAATCTATCAGGCAGCTGGAGGAGCTGCTCCAGGTCTGTAGGTTTCTGCACTGACCAAGGTGCAAACACGCCCACCTCTCTGTCCACCTCAGAGAGGTCAGTTTAACATCTGCCACTCCAGTGATCAACCCTTGTCCCGCCACACTGAGCTGATATCTTTATTGTCTGTGTGCAGTAGTACATGTAATTATGGCTGGCTGCCCTGCCACACCTTTGACTATAGGGCTTTTCACACTAAATATTCGTAGCCCAGAGATATCCTGAGCTCATTCTCACACACAACTTGTTAACCCAGAGGCAACCTCAGCCCAGGGCTGTGGGATTCACCCTGGACTTCTACTAGCCCGGAGAATGATGTGCGGTTATTCTGTTTGCTTGAGCCCCGTTTCGCACTGGCACCTTTTAGCCATGTGTAGTTGATTTTAAGGGAATAACCCCACACTCAGGGCTAACCCTGCTCCAGATCAGGGCCAGCGAGCCCTAAGCTCCAGTCGGGGTTTGGGGGTTTTCAGAATGGGTCAGAACCGGGCCAGTGTGAACGATTTATTTTTGCCTGGGGCTAACAGCTCCCTTAGCATGGGGCTAAATCTAGTGTGAAAAGCAACTTTTAATCGTTTAATATTTAAACTGATCAATCAGACGGAAAATGGGTCACCAGATATATGTTTGGCAAGAGGAAAGGCTAGCCTCTTGCCAACATGTGCATGTCACACACAGTCGACAAGACGTTGACTTATCTCGGGTGGTACCATAACGACGCTAATATTAGGTGAGGCTGTCAACTGTTTGACAGCTCATGAAAGTTAGCCAACTTAGCTAACATGCTAACACTTAGCTTAGGCTTACTGACCAGACAATATGATGATAAAGAGATGAAATTATGTAAAAGTAGGCCCTAGTATCCCACCTCTCTTGTTTTTCGTCCCGTTTTTCTTGGCAATTTGCAGCTCCTGTTCGATCTTTTTCTCTAGAAATTCCTGTTTCTTCGTTAGCATCTCCTCCGTCTCTCGGAGTTTCTGGATCGCCTCCTGTGGGCTCGGTCCCTTTCCCCCTTTTCCTCCTCCTCCAAATATCTTACCTAACAACGACATATCTGGGGTGCTACAATACAGTAGTTATATACAAAAAAATAAAACAAATCAGCGAAATGCCCGAGGAAATCACGCTTAGCTACCTCGCTGCTAGGCTACACTGACACTTCGCCCTAGCCTGGAACCTGGAAGGATTGTTGATGTTTCTCTACTTCCTGGATAAGGCCCAATGACGTCATATTGCCAGAAAAGGGGTGTGCGTTGCTTGCCGGAGCTCTGTCTCCATCTGCTGGACAACTGCAGTACTGAAAATAACTGCAACGTACCTTTGGACCCATTTTACTTTATTTTGTCATCGTCAGCCCTTATTATCTATAGAGCCTGCAAGTGAAATGCCATACTGCTGGTATGCCAATTCAAGTTTCTGCTATTTAATAATAAAGGTAAAGATGTATTTACTTGTCATTTAACAACATCAAGTTGCAAAATCTAAAAGGCTTTAGAGTTAGAGCTCTATAGCTACAGTTCTGTTGATGTGTGGGAGAGTCATGGGTGCAGAGTGTGAACAGGTGTGGGCTGAGCACACCGCCCTTGGGAGCTCCTATCACCTCTATGGGTGAGATTGTATTAAATGCTGTATAACATTTGATTAAAATATAAATATGTTATGAAAATATACATTTGTGGTAATAACGTAACTTTTATAATAAGATATACAAATTTGGTTAATGTATATATATCATGTACATTATATTATAGGCTATGTATGTATATTTGTATGTATGTGTGAGTTTATATATGTATGCATGTATATAGGTGTGTACGTGTGTGTATGTATCTGTGTGTTCAGTACATATGTATATATGTGTATATTTGTTGAACTAATTTAACTTTTTGTCTTGTTTTCACATGTCTGAAATACATTTGAATTCATTAATTCATTCACGCTGAGCTGAAATCAATGAACAGCACCCTGATGTAGCTGTTCTTCTTGTATGTATGTGTGAAGACTGAGTAGAGGGCAGTGGATATGGCATCCTCTGTGGACCTGTTGGTTCTGAGAGCATACTGGTGAGGGTCCAGGCTGGCGGGGATGTTGTCTTTTAATGTGCTGGAAAACGAGTTTCTCAAAGCACTTTATCAGGATCATTAGCTAACTTCATACTATATAGCTCCTTTGCCTCTGTCAAGAGCTTCTCTTTATATGTATGTGTTGTTCTGCGTGTACTTTATGCATTGATGATGAACGACAGCTGGTAGGCTATCTTGCTGTCCCAAGAATGCTCAACAATTCCCATTCCATATAATGATCAATGAGCATTAATATAAAATTAAAGACAAGAGTTTATAATTGTTTTATAAATGTATAATCTCAAAACTGTATGCAACATCACAAATCTGGAATTGGTCCAGGTATGCTACGTGTCGATTTCTCAATAATGTTTAGTAGGAGCTGCGAAAAAACAGATTGGGACAAAATGGTGGGAGATCTCCTCAAGCTCAAAAAGGCAGAGCTTATATGGATACATTCTCCTGGAACCACAGAATCCTGGAAAAACAAATATTGTTTCTGAGGATTGCAGTTCACAAGTTCAGGCCACAACGTAGAGTTTGTTGTCATCTGGACAATCTGTATCATTACCCCTAAAGATTTGAACAATGCTATTGAATTTTTGTAGGAGAAAGATCGTGTCCAAGAACATGTCAGGAAGGGTTTTGAAAGGGTACTGCAGTAATTTAGAAAAGCGAGTACAACGTTGGGTGACTTGTGACAGAATGATTAAGAGGGTTGTATCCTGACCTTTGCTGCCCAGTGTGGGTCAAACTCCAAAAACACCGGGTCCCACAATTCCCACGATGCAACAAATATCGTCTTTCCTTTAGTTAGACCCTCCCTGCCTGGTAAATGACCATATCTTCACCACAAATATCACTCTGACTCTTCTTGTGAAGAGTGAGCTGCTCTTCATGAGTAAAATCAGTGGGAATGCTGCTTTAATCCACACAGAGCACTTTTCTTCCATGTCTTTGTTTTTGTGGCCACACACTGCCACAATCTCTTTTCAAAGACCCGATATGTAAACTAGATGAGAAAAAAAGTACTTTTCACAGAAGCAGACAGTTGGGGGTTTATGTATTTTAATCTTTATGATGCTACATGATCCATGGTGGTTGTTCAATTATTTTCTTCCTTTACTACAGTATGTTAATAACTTTGCCAGTCTTTTTATTTTTATGTACATACAAAAGAGTATCCAATTACTGTGTGATTACATTGTTGTGTGACTGTTTCTTTGCATGTGTGGTCTGAAGCGCTGATGCCTTTTTTTTTTTTCTCCTTTAATGTAGTGTGTATTCACAGGTCAGTCCTCCTCCCAGCCGCCCACATTCCCACTTCTCTGCTCCCCGAGCTCCCTTAGGCAACAAAAAATACAGATATTTACTTTTTTTTTTTTAAACAACCTGCTAAGATGGTCATGTGATATGTGAGATAATAACAGCTGTGTTGTCCCAGTTATCTCACAACCACCAGAGCCCAACCAGAAACAAAAAAAAAGATAATCGAAAGAAGGAAACAAAACACACACAAACTGATAAACCAGACTCAAGATGGTCCCTTTTGAAAAGACAGTATTTTTTTTGTTTTGCTAATATAACTTCAACACTCAAAATAATAATAATCATAATAAATCCAGGTCATTTCATGCAGGCTGCAGAGTGGACACTTGAATATAGTGCATTTGAATATTATAAACAACAGAAGCATCGTGGCTACATGATAATATAAGAAAAAATAAAGCAAACATCTGCTGTAATACACTAGAGGACGCAAATACAATACTCCATGGGCAAAATTAAATGAGTGGCCAAAACTATTGTTACATACTGTATGTTATATATTGAAAATGTTCATGTTGGTTTTGCATGACAAGTTTACTGCTTGAAGGGGGGAATTCTTTGTCTTTTTTTTGCCTAGCGCCTCTCAACCTGAGGAAGTAATTAAAGGAAGAAAATTAAAGCGTTAACTGGAAAATTCTGATTCCTTGAACTAGATTACAGCGTTGTTTGTAAAGTAGATCATTTCGTAGCATAGATTCTTTATCATGATTTGGATTTTACCCAGTTATAATTTCACTGAAAATTACTGAATCAGAAAGTTTTTGTCAGATTTTTTTTTTTAAGCCCCCAGTTTTCTGTTGCGTACAGGAAATCTGTTCAGATGACAGTTTTGTTTTCAAACCACCCCTCTTCCTTTGCTCTAAAACAGCCTGTTATTTCACCGTTTGTGGTCTCCTCCACATGAAAACATCCACGCACACTCACATCAGCCCTCCTGCAGGAGGCAAAAATCAAGAAGACACACACGCACACATGCATGGCTTCTACTGGCTCACTTTTTTTTTTCCTTTTTTTTTTTTTAATCACATACTGTTTAGAAGACGATACATAGAGTTTGAGTCTAGATAAAAAGTCTTTCACTGATCACTTGCATTCACCTCTCCGAGCAGATTATCAGTAATAAGTGGAAGAGAGATTTATCAGAAGAGGAGTGTTAGATCTTTCTTATAGACAATGTGAGTGAGGAAACTTGAAGACTTAAGAATCAATAAAGAATCGATGAAAGACTTTAGACATTCAGCCAGTGTGAAGCCACTTCCACACACCACTAACTGATACCTGTGCAAGTTGCGGAAGATCGTTTAGGAAGGAGGGATGGACGGAAAGAACAGATCAGAGGTGATTATTTCACGAAGAAAAAAAAGAAAAAGGCAAGACCTGTGACAAAAATGCTCGCACTCATGGTTTAACTTGGGATCTCCTTCTTTCGTTTTCTTTTAAAACATTAAATTATTTTCCATCCAGACAAACCATCACGATATTGCCTTAAATCTTTAAAAAAAAAAAAAAAGAAAGAAAAAAAAGGAAACAAAGAAAGAGAAATCAACATAAACCCAGAAGACATCCCCGTTGCCGTCACTGACACGTGTCCTCCCGAGTACGCCATCCGTCCGTCCGTCCGTCTGTCACTGTGCTCTATCTGTCTGTGTCTCTACAGGGCCAGCTTGCCAATGATGACTCCAATGACAAAGAAGAGCACGCAGAACGCCAGGACCCTGGTGCTTAGGCCTTCGTCCCTCATGGCTGAGGTCGCCATGGAAGAAGAGTGAGAAGCAGCCATGGAGGTCACCTTTCTCTTCCGCAGGCCGTCATCCTCCTGGGATAAAGAGACAGGCGTCAGAGAAACAGTCAAACGCAAACACAGACTTTAGCTTATCACAGGTATATAGTATCAGTGTACAGGTACAGTACAGAAATGGCCAAAATATGATTGAAGCCATTTAGAAACATCTACATCAAACAGAAACTTCAGAGAAGTAACTTTTCTCCTGAGATATTTGCAGAGCTGAATCGATTTTTTGAAGCTTCGACTGTTGCCATGGTAATCAACGTCTAAGTCCTTATTTGAATGCTTAAGGGTTTTTTGTTTGTTTTGGGTTTTTTTCCTGAGAGAGAGAGGAGGGAGACCTTGCATCAGCTTTGCCAGGGGAAAAAAAGGCAAAAGATTGATAAAGAGCGAGAAATTAATGCGTTGATTTAGTCTCAAAACCCAGGCATGTGCATGTGATACGACCGTAGCGAACACTATCTAAGAGTGGGAAACCATCCTAGTTAGGGAGCATCTGTGCATGTGTTAATGCTCCCTTACTAGAACTTCTCTGTGCATGTGCAACAGCTCAACAGACTGGTCGTCTCAAATTGACTTTTAAGACTTCTGAGGCAGGGATGGAGGAGACTGTGGCCGATGTCTCCGCTCCTGTCTTCGTCTGTCAGTAGACTCAAAAACAATAATAGCAAAGTAAATAACGACAGTGAATTTGTGGAAAGTATAGCATATAGCCACAACTCTGTTTCAACAACGGATCTTTTTCTGATAAATAAGCCATGGCATGAATGTATAGAAACTGGCATTTGACTAAAAACAGCGTGAATTCAACAAGTGCATGAACGCAACGAGATAGTGAGGAGCAGTCTGTCAGGATGAGCTGTGAAGTGCCCAAAATGGTATTTGGACGGCCCTACAAATTTGTTACGGTGATAACTCTGTCCCCTCAAAGAGACACCACGTCATCTGGTGACTTCGAGACACTTTTTTCAACAGCCAATAGCTGCTCTTACTGCAGAGAGTTGGCAACACTGGTTGGTGCAGGAGAGAGGAACTTTTGGACTGAAGCTCTGCCAAATGTAAGGAAAGGTTATACATTTTTAATTGAATCATTAAAACTCTATGAAAGAGAAAACTTTATTCCTGGAATTGTTGATGAATTTGTCATATGTATCAATGAGATCAATAAAATACAAGACAGAGACTTTAATTTTTTATATTTTGAGAAGTACCATGAAGTACAGCTTTTAACTTTTACCAACTACAGCCTTGTTTGGCAATTATCATTAAGACAATGATTGGGGTGATTTTAGAAAAACATTCATCTATCATTATATTTCAAACTGAAGAAGCTACATTCAATAATAAAAGTCTCCAACTACCTGTGTCTTCTTGTGCATGATAGAGGAACTGCTGCAGCAGAAAATAAAAGCCTGACAGAAAATGCAGCCAAATTCTCTTGTTCTGTTTGGTGCGTCTCACCCTGATCTGTTTGTTTTCGTCCCGTAGCCTCTGCACCTCCATCTGCAGCCGCTTGCACTCCTCCATGATCTTCTTCACCTCTCCATCATCCAGCGAGGCACTGGCCGACTTGGGCAGCACGGAGTGCTCAGTCTTAACAGAGGAGGCAGAGGAAGACACAGTTTTGTTGCTTTCACTCTCATGCTGTGGAGAGAGAATGAGGGTGGGGGAGGGTGGCAGGCCAGAGGAGGCAGGACGGAGATGAAGAGACATGCAGAGACATGGTGGGGAGTGAGATGAAAGTACAAACAAATCATATATGAATAAATAAGCATGTGATGAGTGACATGGTGATGTATTGCTGATGAATAGTAGACTGAGAAAATACTGTGAAAAAGGGAAAAAATAAACTCTAATGAAACATGCAAAGTGAACGTTTCAATGTGATTTAATTCTTAAAAATATAAAATGACTGCTACACAGTAAGTCTGCATGTACTCAGTCTCACAAGTACATGACAACATCTCTAGGTTGGTGGACCTGATGGAGAAGTGTTATACGTTTTACGTTTTACTTTTTACTTTTGTGCATCTACACTGGAAGGCTCAGTGTGGCGCAACAGATGCCAATTAACCAAGTGACTTACAGTTTTGTCATTTTCTAGAGGCATCTCAAATGCACATCTCAACTTTGAATCCATCAGCTCTTCAGGCTTTGCCTCCTTCCACTGTGGAAGAGAACATCAAAGAAAGAAAAGTCAGACAGGAAAGAAAGTCATTACTTAAAACGAAACACTCAAATGATATTCTATTTTAAAGAAAGAATATCTTCAGGTTTTGGGACATGTATTATAACTGTTTGGCTTTGGCATTATGTTCTACGATAGGTCCTGCAAACTGAGATAGACGGATGTTAACTGCAATATTCAAGAGTTCAGCTGGAGGTAGTGTAGGTTAGCTACAGTGTGTTTAGCAAGAAAAACTTGCGGTCACACAATCATATAGTTTAGGGAATATACAATAAAATTAATTGTTATTGGTCAATAACAATATAAATATAAAGAATATAATCCTAAATCATGTTTTAGGCTCTGGTACTTACAACTCCTTCCATGTCAGTCATGTCGTATGGAGCCAGCATGGACTGCACCATGAATTTGTGTTTACTCTTTTCATTGGGGTCGTAGTCAAAAGGCTGTAACATAACTGTGGACAAAACAATAACAGAATGGAGAGCCAGAACATTAGGGAAAGACAAACTTCCTGTATTGCCCCATAACAACCAATACACAACCTGCAAATGAAACGATGTCAGTCAGGTTTATGATGGGGGTTACACTGCGCCCTGCATATTCCTCATTCCTCAAGTAATTGAAACACTCTTTCAGAGCGCTGAGGTGTTTTTGTCCCCTCATCTTACTGAGATGTGAAATAAATCACATTGCAACCTTGCAGGGAGACCGCTGGAGTATGAGGTAAAGATATTACTAAATCCACAAGACATTAATTTATTTTCATTATAAATACAATACTATATCATAATAGGAGGGATTATTTCATTTGATTTATCAACTATATTTCTTCTTTTATTCTCCAATCGCTTGGAACAAGGTAGCATTGTTTGGGTAGTTTTTCACCTTTTTGTGCAGATAGAGTTACCCAGCACCTGACAAGGTTTTACAGATACATGTCCTGACGATTCCCTCAACAATATTTCTAACCTCAATTGGCTGAGTGCTGTATCAGTTCAATGACTGGTGGAACTGAGACTCAAAGATTTATTTTGGTGCTGAAACAGAATACAAGATGGCTTGAAAGTTCAGCCTTTACTGTTCTATTCCTGGAGTTATATCAATGTAATCATATGACACTTGATTTTATCTAGGATTTTGATTAAAGCCCGCATAATGTAAAATGATCCAAATTTCTGAACTTATTTTAGTGTGGCTGTTGGGTGGAATTATCAATAAATGCCTCCTTCTGTTCGGTCATCACATCCTCAGTTATAGTGATTCCTTCTCAGATAGCAAATACCTAGAGCGAATTTAAACATATAGTCTGAAAGCAATGACGGATCATCACATTATAAAAAGGCAAGAAGAAGTCAAAAATACAGATATCAGATTGTTAAGAACACCCAGAGTTCTGAATTAGATGTGATAATCACACTGTGGGTTTGAACTTTCACCCAAGTTTTTACCCATATTAAAAGGAGGATGCAAAATTTGTACGAACCAGAAACATTGACGGAGGCTCCAGCGTCAATGATGCCGCTGTTTGGGCGCACACAGTATCTGCGAGGCGCAGTTGTCTTGACTTTGAAACACACATTTCTATCTGTGGGGTTGGTGAGCTTCAGAGTGGCAGTGACAACATCTGTAAACGGGCCTGAGGACGACACAGAGAAACAGCACGGTGACTCATGGATATACATGATGTAAAACTAACTGGTAGGACATATATGCGAGTAGTCTTTGTAAGGACTTCACAGAGCCTCACATAAACATTGCATATCAAACATTAAAACAACAAAAAACAGTTCATTGTGTAAGTGTTCGCTTTATTATTCATGCCCCGCCCTCAGCCAAAAACTGGATGCTGTAGAAAACTTACTAGACGGGCATCTCTTTGACATTAAAGTGCCAATGTTTTCTTGTTGCTTGTGTAGCATGTAGATCACCTGGACCTCACAGGGCCATCTGACCATACTTAATGACTCCAGTTTGGAAAAATCAAGCATAATAGACAACTGAACCTCAATGTTTGACATATGTGTTGGACAAACAACCCCACTATGCTCTCTGCTCTCATCTGATACACTGTGCATCAGTAACTGAGTGGGTGTGTGTATCTTCTCCTGGATAGTCTTTGCATTTAAAGTCTGCAATAATCAATCACTGAACACCCCACTACTGAATGATCTCAGCACCTTAAGCCATCACTTGATCCATTTCTACAACAGTATCACACCCAAAGCCAATTAGATCAGAAAATAGTTATTATCCACTAGCTCAGGCTGTATTTTCACAATCATTCGGCCTGAAAATAGAAAAGCTGGAAAGGAATTCAGGTTACACTGAGTGTAAACGGTAAAGCTCTCAACCAAAGCCTGCTAGCTTATAATATTGTGAAATAAGCATAGTAACAGGGCTAAGCAATGACACCCAGCTCGTAGAAATTGCTAGAATAGTCACTTCTTGGCACCTGGATGTTAACAACAACATCGAGAGGAAGGTGGTATGTCAAGTATCAGATCACATCACAGTGTTTCATATGATGTCAGAGGATAAAAGGCAAAGCAGAGGAAGCAAATGAGTGAATTGGAGAAATGGGACGGCGGGCCTGCCCTGACGCTGCAATGACAGCTAGCCGTTTGACTTGCTAGCTAGTTTAGCTGAATGCTACCTAGCTAGCTAGTTAGCATCGTCGCACACAGTGTCGTTTCACCTGTCATCGCCACTGCTGTCGTGCACACAGCGCAAACTACAGCTAGCTGTATCCGTCTCATATAATACAAGTGACAACAAATAACGACCCATTAGTAAACCGGTTAATGCAGAAAATGAAACGCTGGCTACCATTTATGGCTTGTAGGTTAGCTACCTAGCCCCCGGCCCTGCCCTCTGCTTGAGCATTACCTCTGAATTTCAGTTCGTGTTGTGGCTCTAGCACCAGGACTTGTTCTTGTCTGGCCATGTCCCAGGGCTTCTTCCTGTCGTGACGGCGAGGGCGACAATATTTTACCGCAGGTAGCCCGGAGAGGTGAGGCAGCTGGCTCCCGAAGAAACAACCCGGCCGTCCACGGCTTTTTTCTATGGGAGGGAAGGAGGAGGAGGATAATTACAAATGCACCACCACTCGGACTGACTGGCTGACTGACTGCCACCGACAGCTGCTGGAGGCTAACTTGCTAGTGCTAACTGAGCTAGCAGTGAGCGGAGGGAGAGACGGGAAGGCGGAGGGCGACGTCATGAGAGGGGCGGCGTCATGAGACTGGCGACGTCATGAGAGGGGCGGCGCTGCTGCGGGATGTCAGGTGGTTTCCTCTTGACTGTACCAGAGAACCGTCCGTCCACAGCTTGGCTGCTTCACTTCACATGCAGAAATGTAAATTGTCCCAAAGAAGACCCAGCTTACAGACTGAGATAACTAATAATACTTTAAAACATGTCATGGATGAAATGATGAGAAAGCCTCTAGCCGTAGACCTTGTTTTAGGAATACTGAGGTAGTATTTGTCCCCTAAAGGCACACCCACAGAAAATTATGACTAAAAATGAAGATCACTAACAAGAGGTAGTCAATCTAATATCTAATCTAATAGAGTCTTAATATATTAGCTGACAAAATAGCCTCTTTGTAAAAAATTTTAAATTGTAGTCACCCCCCATTTCCCCAAAAATTGCAGAGGATGTGACATTGATAGAGGCAAAGTCCCTCCTCTTCCAGTGGAGCACCATGGGATCTTATTTCAGAAATAATATGTCTATGCCAAAACAAATGGATTTTAATGCAGTTTGGATTGTGCCATGAATAACACATATGTTTTTTTTTAGTAATTTAAAGGAGACTGACTTTGCTTTTCTGTTTTTTCCCTTTCCTTCAGTGTGCTATATGTTCTTGTGCATATCAAACTTCTTGAGCGTTAAGAAGTTCAAAGCCCGCACCAACAGAAGCTCCTCTCTCCCACAGATAACACTGTTCCTGAAACACCACGTCAGTAGTCTTACCTTTAATTCCGTGACATTGTGACATCAAACTTTGTCATAGAGTCACACATTTGCATAAATTATGACAATGGCTAGTTTGGTAAGCAAGAATTGATTTGGCACAGCTGCCCTGTTGTTGTTAGCAGTGGTGGCTCGTGCTTGTGTAAGCTGGCCAATCAGAACAGACTGGGTGTTCGGGAGGAGGGCCTTTAACAGACAGGAGCTAAAACAGTGTCTCAGTCAATACAGTGCTGCTTCACTGGACAGTATGAGAAAACATATGTGTTTTTGGAGCATTTACGCACGTAAACCTATTCTAGTCATGACCAAAATAAAATTAGGAACATGAAAATGAACACAATATGCCTCCTTTAAAAGATCATTTTGTAGCTTGGGGAAGTCACAGTTTGTCATAAAACCAATCAAATATAAGACTGAAGTTAGCTAGCTCGCATAACTGACTGACTCTCCTTTTGCATACCTGCAGCTGCCAGATGTCTTGATTGTCATGATTTTCACCTTTCTTTAAATACTTTTTCTAAGACGATTTGACGGCCATGTTGGTGTGATGTGTAATAAGCGAGATGATGTAGTTCACTGAGAGGTTTTACACAAAACTAGATGGTATTTCACTATCTTTACAACAAACTGACTTTCTTGAAGAGCAAAATCATCTTTTAAATTCACAAACATCATATGTGTGATTCATGCCACATTTGAAATGGGATCAAGAATGTATTTGACTGTCATCATTGACTACTGTACAATTTTCTTCTCCAAAATAAGGCCCCATTGGGCACACGGAAAGGGGCGGGACTTTGCCTGCATTCAATAACTCAAACCCCCTTTATATTTACTGTATTTCCGTAGCCTTGTTATGTTTTATGATATTGTTTTATCCAGTCTTGTTTAACATTTCCAAAAGTCATACTTGAGCAACAGTAAATATATTATGTTAAAATATTACTTTGGTAAGAGTGAAAGTCACTCATATAAAAAGTACTTGAGTAAAAGTCTTCCAGTGTCTGATATCAACTGTACTTCAGTATCAACATTCATTTCACGAGATTTCAGGTTGACACTCTTCAGAGCTGGGTCAGTTCCTTAAGAGTGATCCTTTTGACTCCTTCTACCTCTGCGAATAAGAGAAGATAAAGTCCAAATGTAGGGTGTTCAGTGCCAAGTGTTTAGACATTCCTCCGCTGTAAGAGTACGGCCTAACAATAACAGGGTCTCACAGGGATCATGAAAGAACTGAGTCAGAAGTCGACAAAGACGCCGTTTTGAATCAGTTTCCACTGTTGGGAATTAAAGACTTTCTTTAGAAAAAGAATGACGCCATGAATGGTGATTATTTCCACAATTCCCAGAATTCAACCTTTTCTGTTTTTTTGCCAAACAGCCCACAGTCTTTTCATTTCATTTTTCTTTTTTTGCCGCTACCTCATTATTTCATAGTAACTGCATGTCTTCACTTCTGACACCTCCAACAGAAGAAAGATCAGTCCGTCATCCTGTCCGTCCAAATACAGTCTACCTCTCTCTGCATCTAAACAGAGCATTACAATAATTAAAAAAGGCCCAGTGTGTGGGATGATCTAATAATAATAATAGAACAGAGGGAGCAGGTCCTCTTCCACTGTGTCTGCTATGTTGCACCGCCATGTAGCCCATGATGGACTAACCAAAACAGGCTCTATGGAGGGACTTTTGAGTTTTTTCACAGCCACTACAGAAGAGGGTGAGCATTCTTGGGGGTTGGTTGTCGTTTACAATCTGCAGCCTTACTGCTAGATGCTACATAATCCTACAGACCGGACCTTTAAATAAAAGGATGCCGAGTATGATGAGCTTGTACGCTGGGTATTTCTACTCCTTTCAGTCACAGTTCACCTTTATTAACTTCGAACTTCCTTCTTTAAATGGCTTCATTTCCATCTGAGTAAAAGAGATACTGCTGCCTTCTCCTGCTGTTTTTGATCACATCCTATTCTCACAGAAAATGTATGTATGCAAGGGAACTTTGCAGCTCTGTGGCTTTTGATGCATCTTTGCTCTGAGGCTTATTCTTGTGCACCAAGACAAAATTCACCTCCATATTAGCTAAGACTGAATCTGGCAGGCCCACTAAACAAAGGGAATTATGTCCTGTATATCAAGCTCAACTGCCTCGCAGTCTAGTGGTTGAGTAATCATTAGTGCTGAGCTCAAAAAGGCAAATGTTTTAGTAAGATAAATGAGATAAATGTATGTGTAAATGCACGGTGCAAACATGTGGCTTTAAACCCTTGAGTATTTTCATTTAGTAGAAAATGATTTCTTCCAACAGTTTCAGCTTGACAGTTTCATGGCAACTGAACCAGAATACCAAACAACCTGTCAGAATAAGTCGTATCCTTAACATATGTCAAATTCTACCTTAAGGAATTTAGAGGAGCCAACTGCAGGATAAAGGCACATCAGTTACACCATGATGTGGAGTTATTGAACTTTCAGCCTGAACATCTACATGGTTCAAAACCAGAAGGTGTCCTGTCCGAAACATTACAATCTTCATGGTCTTCCCAAAAGAGTCTGCGTATCTGAAGAGGAAATGACTGGTAAACAAACAGGAAACTCCACTTCCTCTAGTGTGGATTTACAACGACTCTCCCGATGGATGAAAATTTAGGAATTGTGATTGGAAAAAATGCAGCTTATGAGAGACAGAAGAGTTATGTGTTTATACGTGTAATGACAGACCTGTTGCTGTCTGCACCAAAAAAAACCTTTATTTCTTAGAGTTTCTGTTCAGAATGTAGAGACCCATAATTTGATGTACACATTAAATGAAGACTAGGGCACTGAAATGAGAGAGATGCTAATACTGTACAGGCCGCCTCTGCTGTGCAAGGCAAGGAAGGAGGACACCCTCCCCCCTCATCAGAAAATAAACTGAAATTCGTTTTTTTTTGTCTTTTTTTTGTCTTTTTCTTAGCAAAAGAATAAGATTTGTGTAGAAACAAGCAATGTTTTGCATCTGTCATCTCCTCTTTAACCCTTCGTAATGTCCTTTGCAGAGGTCAACGGAAGAAAACAAAAGAAATCTGAACACAACTTCAGTTGAAAGGATTTAAGTTATAGCAATACGCACACTATCAAGTGTACAATTTGTCAAGGTTCATTTGATTCTAATAAAATACTTTTTTTAA
>OMLP01012597.1:0-31856 GCA_900302685.1 Spondyliosoma cantharus
CAAAAACTTTAGAGAGAAAGAAATATTTAATGTTTACAAATAAAACTTTTAAATCAAATCCTACCTCCCCCATCCTAACCTTTTTTTTTTTTGCTAAACAATTTCGCTGAAATTAATTTGATTATTTAGATGCAGCTGATCGGACCGAGCTCAAAACTTGCAGGCCTGCTCTGCGCAAAATCAAACAAGTTTTTTTTGTGATTAATGCTTTTCCTTTGAGCATCTCACTTTAACTAAATGTTTAAATTGCATAGACGTATTTAATTCACGGAGAAGGACAGCCCATTGACTATGATTATATCGCAAATAATTGGCGGCCCTTTTGTTTTATTTTGAAATGTACACAACACGTTTTATTTTGGCCTTAGATTTATCACACATTTCCGACTTCAAAATAACTTTTTAATACACTCCTAATATCGGCAACACCTTAAAAGTTCCCCCCCTGTATGCGATCTATATTTCTAATATTCGAGCTGTTTAAAAAAAGACGCTTTTATTAACACACCGCAGCCTCCTCTCATCTTCTAATGTCTATTTGTATTTGACACAGAAAAGGCTACAGCGGATTAAATATAGGAGGCTTCATTTTTTCGTTTGAATCCCGAATAAAGTAAAAAAAAAATTTTTTTTAAATGAGCGCACATTAAAAAGAAGAAAATCATATTTTACAATTCAACCTGTGGATGTTCACTGATGCAAAGATCGTCTTTGTGGACAAACTCTCCATGTTGCCTCACAGCCAAAGGATTAACAGAATGAAACGTCCACCTTTAAGATTATTTCAACATGTATAATAGCCCGTTTTGCTTCACTTTAAAACCATATTGTTTTACACCTGCCGACAAGAACCAGAGCTTAAACTTAAAAATAAAAGGCTGCAACCTGCTGTTACAAATAAGAAGAACGCGCATTTATTGTGAAATCCTTGTTGCGCACAGGTGCGTCAAAGCCCTGGCACGCAAGTAAAAGATATGATGATGCCAAAACACAGGCACATGTTCTATTTTCTTTACTGCTACAGTTTGAAGTTTTTTTCCCCCCGGAGGCGTCTGTTGATGTAAAGACAAAGTAACCTGGTTGTTTTATTGTACTTTATTTATCCTCCCTCAAACCCCCGGAGAGTCCGGCAGCGCGCTTCTGTTTTCAGCCAGTTTAAAGTCCTCTTCCTTTAATCCAATGTATTGATTGCCTTCATGCAATTCGAGTCGCTTTGAGATGTTCCCGCGCACCAAAATCTGCATATGGCAGAAATTAAAGCAAATTCAGGAAACGTATATAAAGCGGTAGTGATCGGCCCGCGCGCAGTGCAGCAGCGCCGCTGTCACAAAGCCTTTCCTTCAGGTCTGTCAGAGCAGAGAAGTGACGCCAGGCTCTGAGGCATGTCTGCGACTTATCCTCAGCGATTCCACATTTATCACATGATCAAGATGAAGGGAACAGCTTATTTTGAGAGATATTAGCAGCAGGCAATAAATTGTCTAAATAATTAGATCGTCAGTGTGAAGTGCTAATTCCAAGGCAAATTGGGATTACACTCAGAACCAGTTTGCTGACATTTAGCAGATCTGTTGAAAGGCTGCATTACAATGTCACAAGTTCTCTCTATTGACTCAAAGTACAGTTGAGGCTTCTTTTTTTTTTTTTAACATGTCTATCTCCACACAATAAAACATGACACAAGTAGCTTCATACTTGTGTCATGTTTGTGCATGATTATATATGCTGGAGGACTTTGAGTCAAAATTCATTAACAGCCTGCGTGTGTGTTCATTTCCTCGCCACACTTGACATCAGGGGGAAGGTTCTAGAAAAGAAATCATCCTCCAGTCGTTCAGCCTCGCCCTCGGCTCCAGACCAAATCCAGGCAGGTGAAGGTGGCCGTGTTTTTTTCGAGGACGGAGCCTGTCCTCTGCTGTGTCCGCTCGTGCACGGAGTACGGAGGAAGGAGTCAGATTATGAAGAGTGCGAGAGGCTGCTTCACAATTCACACCATTAGACGCTACCACACACTGCGACGATCAGGGATTATGTTGCACGCACAGCTGCACATTGCTGCACCTTTGTCTCGTTCTGTGATGCAATCTGACAGGTAGACACGCGTGTGGCGCTCGGTGGGTTTGAAGTGCTGTAGCCCTGCTGTAGGTGTGTTTAGCCGGATGACCATTAACACGGTCCCCCTCCAAAAAAACACAGCCGGACAAGACCACGCTTTCTTTTGCCTCTAATATGTAAATTTACGAAAGTGTTCGACTTTGATTCACTCTGAGAATGAGGCCAAGATAAGCCAGACCTTTGCTTCATTTGATCCCAGTGGTGGGAGAGCACTTGACCTTTAACCTTTGCACTACATGAGAACTTGGTAGGCAGACATATGGAGGAAAACTGCTCCAGCTGCTGCTGGAATTACGTTTAGATTAAATTATATTTTCAATATGCACGCACAATGCTACAAACTTCGAGCCGATCCATCTTCTCGCTATCCGGCATTTGAGTTTCAGACATAACCTGTAATTTTCTCTGACTTTGACAAAGCCAAGAGTAAATTACAGCTAAGTATCATCCTTCTTTACATTTTATGTGAGTGGCATTAAAAGTTATTTTGAGCTGCACAGTGAAAATCTTATTGGAAAGCGCGTGAGTAAGACCTGAAATAGATCAGCGCGGCGTTATGCCGAGTACAACACCATAACATGCTCTTTATTACTTGCCGTTTATTCTGAGTTTTTCCGTATGTCACTGCACTCTGATTTTCATGTTGACGCTTCCCGAAGAGGCTAGATTCCACCGAGTTTCACCGGAAAGTCCTTGGTTACCACTTTTCATTAATTCTGCTACTTTTCATTCATCTGGAGCGAGCAGTGTGCGCACTCCTCACTCAGGATCACTTCCTGTCATGTTACCTTTCCTTCTGTTTAGGCAGGCCCGGCCGTGCGAGCTCGCAGTAAAACATGTTGATTACACAAATTATGAATCTCACGAGTCCTGCCGACTCTAGCTCTAAACAAAATGAATGAATAATGAGCTGAATGATGGCCCTTTTGATGCCTATAGTTATATTACTGTGACCATTTGATTTACCATATTGAAATGCTGATGATTGTCCAATAAATAATGCAAAAAGCAGATTTCCGTGTGGCGAGGCAGCAGGAGAAATCCACCTTGCATATAGATGGAAGCGAACCGTGTCTGTCCCTCTCAGCCTGTGGCCCAGAGCGGCTTTATCATTCATAGGACTAAACAGACAATCAATTCAGCAGCCATGTATGAAGGATGAAGGGATGCGACAAGCTGTGAATGATGAGAAGCCAAAAATCAAAGGCCCCACTCCTTCTTAGCTCTAATGGCCATTACCAGCCCAGACAGCACCAGTAAAATGAGGTTAATCATTTGCACAGATCCTTTCAAAGAAGATTGACTGGACTTGATGCCTCGTCAGATCACTCATAAATATTTACTTGATATTAAACAGCTGTGTATGCTCTGTTATTGCGCATTGATTTCTGACGGACGCCATCAAATTATTGTTTCAAGTGTGGTCAGTGGAAACCATTAATGCAATGCTTGTACCAAGACTCAATTATGCTAACCGCAAAGAAATTAATAATGCAATGAAACTGACAGGACATAATGTTAGGGAGGAGATTCTTCAGGTTTCTGCAGATTTGGAGGAGAAAAAAAAGGTGATAGGGTGATTTTAACAAATGGTCATATGATCACCGGAAACCGCAAGAGTTTCGATCCCTGTGTGGCTGCATTATACAGTTTAAGTTTATGGCCACAGAATGTATCAGTATTGAACACACGGCCTCAGTCCTTTGACCTTATTGACAGAATGAAATCGGAAATTTCCTTAATAGAAAGAGTTAATGTTTCCTCAGGCAGACATGTTTCCGATTCAATTAGTTTTAATGAAGCCGGTGCTCAGTGGTTACTGAAGGAGAAAAAACAGGCATAAATGCCTGATGGTAATAGAGGACATATTAAGGAGGAAGGGATCGGACACACCGTGCGTGTTTCTAAGTGGCGAAAAAATGCCTCTATCAGGCTGGTAGGAGCCGGTGGCTTGGGAAGCAGTGAATTGTATGAGCCTCAAATGATGCATTAGGTCTCTGGGGCGAGGCTGGAGGAGACTTGAGGAGCAAACTGTAAAAACATACAGGAGAGGAGTCTGGTTTTGATGACGCATGTGCGGTGTCACCGAGTGGACAGTAACATCATGTCTCTCGTGAAAACACACTCATTTTATCAATTTATCATATTCTTAGATTGATATGATTAGGTAAAATTAGTACTTTTGGTTTTTAAAAAATGCTGTCCCTTCATTTACACCTTCCACTGTGGCAATGTGACCGAAAGTGGGGCTGCAAACTCTCCCCCTCCTCCCTCATCTGATGTCAGTGTGTAAAATGTCAACATGGTCAGATGCACTGGCTCAGTTCCCGCCAGAATATGCCCTCATCCTGTGTTATGGTTTGTGCCGCTGCTCCATGTGAAGTGAAACATATTAAACACACCCATGCACATGTAATCTGTTCATGTCTTTGAGTCAAATTGTGTATGTGTGTGTGTGTGTGCATGTCTCATCTTCTATCTATCTGCTAAGTGTAGCAATTTCTTTCAGTCCTTTGAAGCCTTCTTCATGTGTGATATAACGTCTTCGATTTGTGGGTATGTGTGCATAAGTATTGTGTTCTGGTCTTAAAGGCTGCATTTACAGTAAAGTGATGTCATTTTCTGAACTTACCTGCCTGTTCTACTTGTTCTAACACTTGCTTTGACTCACCGAGTCATTCTATCCACATCATTGAGGATTATTTTCAAATAATCTCATTGTGATAACATTTTGTGAAGCATCAGTTCAGGGTCACCCCTACAATATTGTGCGAATATTGATATTGAGGTATTTGGTGAAAAATAGTGTGAAATTTGAGTTTCTCGTCCTTTTTAAGATATTTCTTATAATGACCACCAATCAAACCTGTAATATTGAGATATATATCCTGCATCACAATATTTTACGGCCATGTACCCGCATGCATAGGGGATTAAGGTGCTGATGGTAAAACCTCACTGGTTTGATTCTAGCAGAGCAACTGTGCTGCATGCCATTCACCCAATTATCTCTGCTCTGATTTCACATCTGTATCTGCTGTCTGTTCTCTGTTTTACTTATTCATCTTTTATTGTTTAACCTTTATTTTAACCAGGAAGCCCCCTGAGATTAAGATCTTTTTTTGTTTAGGGAAACCTGGCCAAGATAGCACACCATTACAGAGTTACAGAAATTATACAACAGACCGAGTGAAAAAGGAGCACATTTAAATATAGAAAAGAGACAAAATATACATAATGCCAAATCCAGATTGGAACAGCAATTGCACTCTTTGATTACACAGGTTTTTTGTATAAATGTTTTGAACTCTTGGGAAGACAAAATAATTTAGCTCTAGTGTGTTCTCTGATAAAATGCTTAAAATTGCCGCCCAAAATGCCTCAAATAGCAGGTAAATATTCTCTTTTTTAGTCTCCCCAAATTACAGTCGTAGCTTTATCCATTTAAGACAAATGTAAAGCTATAAAAACATTATTTTGTTGTCTATTTAAGAAAAATTCCTTCTTATGACCACCAAGACCTGCAGTTGTGACGCCCCCTCGATTAAAGTCCCCCTCTGGTCAAAAATGTGGCCAATAATACATGCAGAATTCACATTTATTGATGAAAGTATACATTTTCTTTGTGCTCGTTGAAAATCTGATTGTAAGAGCCAGGTCTATGAGCATGATTTGTAACATCACAAATAGTCTGGAAGTCAATCCTGGTCCAGTATTCAGCATACACAAGGTTTAAGTGGAAATCTGAAGCTTCCACTGCACAAACACTCAGAATGGACTCTTCGATAAAGCGAGACAAGTCTTGTGTCCAGCAGTGAAACTTGTGATATGAAAAATATTATCATTTTCTGTCATTTTTAACGAGGGAGAAGGAGTGGGTGCCATTTTAATGTTTACAATTATACCTTTTCCCCAACAAAAAAAACATGTCAGACACAGATTTGTAAAATGTTTGCCTTAATATAAACACTTAAAAAAGGTTGCTTAGCTAAAAATTAATCCCTTCTGCGTATCTTTTGCTTCCAAAGTGAAGCCCAGTGGAGATTGAATCAAGTTGCTTTAATGTTTATGCATTTGGGTTGCAAAGATATTTAGCATGCTAACCAGCTTGGCCCAGTCTGTCTAGGTCCAATGCTCCTGTGTGAGTGATGTAAACATCAACACTCAATCTGAACTGCTAGGTGCATAGCTAACCATGCTAACTAGCTAATGGCAGCTATCGTTAGCAGCAATTACCGGTTACACAAGTAATATAGTACTATTTGTTTTGACTATAAATTAAGACAGGTGGAAAATTCTTGCATATTGCACCTTTAAGTATCCTTTGTCTTTGTCTAAGCGTTTTCGTTATTATAGCCATATATGGATGATATGAGACGGCTTTTATGCGTTGAGTTGGCGGTAAACGACCATGTTGCTCTGCCGTCTGCTCATTTATTCACAAACTGGAATCAACCGGATCACAAATATCCACAAGTCAAAATATACAGGAAATCACAATATCAACTCTATTCCCCAAGATTACAATAAAATACACTTTGCACTCTAGAAAATCATATTATACAACTAAATAAATATATTCTTGCCAGTTGTAAATGGCGCTTACAACACCTTATTTTTCCTTAATCTCCCCCGCTCTGACTAACACGAGGTAAACAAGCCTGAAATTCCCTCACACTCTTGTTTGCTGCTAGTGTATTTATTAATATCTGTGTGTACCCACAGTGTGACAAAGATGCTGACAAGAAAGTGCCAATAGATAGTAGAGTGGCTGCGTCTTGAGGGGTCAAGAGGGGAGTATGGTGTGTGTGTGTGTGTGTTGGACAAAAGGGAAGAGGAGAGGGGGTTGTGGTGTGTGTGTGTGTGTGTGTGTGTGTGTGTCACAACAGTCAGAAGAGAACCAGCCCAGGCTCCCACACAGCTTTGTCATATCACTAGGAGATTAGGAACACACACATGTCAAGCTAGGCCGAGCCTGCTGCAATAATGCACCTGCCAGCTCTCAAGATCCACTCAACCCCTGTTCAACCCCTCGCTCCTACATGTGAACACAAAGGCACGCACACACACATAAATGTGCCAATTTTTTAAAATATTGATCCCCTTCCTTAATGCACGTGTAGAAACTGCAGGATATGATTTTAGATCCGTGGAAAAACCTACTGAAAACAGCATTAAGCGTACCAACTTGACAATATAAAGAAGAATAAATCTAATCAAACGTGAGTATTTTGAGCCTGTTACAGGAAAATGTTGTTCAACAGCGAAAACCACAAAATATCACGGACGTGAAAAGGTTGGGATGTGGGAAAAGTGGATATTTTACATGAAAAGTCTTGACGGGAGAAGGTCGTTGTCTTTCTTCATGACAGAGTTCCCCGAGAAAAGAAGAGAGAGGGGCGGCTCAAAGAGATTCATCTCCACCAGGAGTCAAGGTCATCCAACCTAGTCATCCTAGAAGCACTTGAAAAATATGGAGTGAAGACTAGAGATATTCTTCCCCCCCAAAAAGCAGTGCTGAAGGAAGACTCTGACTGAAGAGAATCACTGACCTTCAAACAAGCTCTCTATCCATATAGAGTAGGGGAAGACATGCACAATCCATCAAAAATGCACATGAACTTTCCCTCTTCAAATAGTTCCCGCTTGAATAGCAGTCAATGGATCAACTATGAATATTGCATGCAGTGAATTGCGGGGGATCAGATTGAATTCGCTGTGAAATAAAAAAACAAAACAAAAACAAATGGGTGATATTAGAATATTATATTTTGAATTCAAGTCTCAAACAACGTGTTTCAAACCCTGTTTTTGTGCGTAAACATCTAAGACGTAAAGAAAAGATATCAGTACAAAGAATTCAGATTCTGCACTGTGGTCATGAAATTGCCTTTTGCCACAGTCCCTCCTCAGGAATGGAAAGATCAGTGTTAATTTTCAGCCACTCTTTGATTGGATGAACCTGCCTCCCTCTTGCACGACATGGCTACCACAGGTCAGTGGCTGGTGCAGTGTAGCATGAAACAAACAAATAGAAAAAGGCACCTCGTGGCACTTGACTCTCGCCAGAATGCAGCTGACGGCGAGCCTGCCAGCGTCCTGCAATAACGGCCGGTGACTCCTAACCAAAAATAGGAGCAGGAGAGAGAGGGGGTAGAGAGGAGGGGCTGGAGGGGAGAGATGGGAGAGAAAGAGAGCTGGTAAAAGGAGGGAAATGATGGATTTAGAGCTGGAGATGTTGAGGGAATGGTTGGGAAAGAGGTGGTACAGGACCAGCTGCAGCTGAAAAATGCATTTGATATCAGACTTCAGAAAAGCTATGCAACATAGGGAGGAGAAATATAAATAAGAAATTGTTGAGAACAAGGTTAAAAAAAATTGTGATAGTTGAGATGTTCAGCACAATTACATTTTAAGAGTTTGATGATACATCGGGTGCTTTAAAACACCAGGTATACACTTGAAACTTCACTTGGTACTTCTAAGTCAAATCTCACGACAAAGCTTTAAAACAACCACATTGAGTGTGTCGTCCTTCCTTAAGGTGCAACTTTATGATGTTGGTTTGAACTGAACTGAAAATGGAAATCACTGAATTACAGACTACCAACTTCTGGACAAATCCCACAACTCAACACACAGTGATTTATTTGATATTTGTACTTTTGACCGAAACAGCAAACAAACATGTTGCCAATAATGAGTCTTCTTTGTTTTATAAAATACTAACTCTGTTGCATAAGGTGATCTTTAGCATTGTCCTGAGTTCTGTCCTAATTGTCCCAAAAATGAGACTAAACCAGAGTGATGATCAGTTATAACCTAAGAAAATTAAATACAGAGCAGCAGACACTGCATTGGCAACAGCAGTTCATATTCTACATGAATTATGGCTGTTGTTTTTAATCCATAAACATAGCAGACATTTGAGTTAATTAATAAAAATAATTTCTATTTGAGTACACAGTACAGTTCTTTTTTTTTTTCCTAATGACAGACAGCTGAATTCATTAATAAATATAATTTTAGGATTGAGTTTTGACTCTTGTAGGTGTGTTTTACCATTCATTGCCATTATGACCAGGTGACCATGCCCACCCCTATCGCTCCTCTATGCTGAATGTCACCCATTCTCTCGTCACCCTAATGTTTTGTCATAAATAATTAGGAAAAGAATGGAAAAAGCTATTGTTCGTCTTTGGTAGAACTTAAATGCCAGTACAGCAAGTTGTAAAAATGCAATGAATATTGTTGACCAATCAGCAACAAGGTCAAATTGAGACAAACATAATAGTGTCCACTCACTTGAAAGATGTGAAAGTAAAGACCAATTAAAGTCAAGGCGTGATGTAAGTGATTTTCCTGCTGGTTATGTAGGGCTATCGCAGTTTGGGAGGCCTAGCTTCAATCCTCTCGACCATGGCTGTGACCTTATCTTTCAACAAGTCTGATTTTGTGATTTGGTCCGTGGATATTCTTGACTAAATTTGACCTTATTTGTGCTGGCATCATATCAGCAGAAATCACAAGATAGGTGAGGTAACTTGAGTGAGGTAGAGATTAAAGATCACAGGTCTGTAAGTTAGTAAATAATGGCATTCTCAGAACCTGATCAAGCAATGTTTTTTTATGAATCAAACGTAAGCACGCCACTGGAAATGATTACAAGACTTAACTTAAGTATAAATCGAAGACATTTTTTATAAATGAGGTATCCTCTATATCCCCGACCAAATTGTCAGTGGTGGAGTTGCATTGTGGGTAGTGTCGTTGCCAGGTTTTGACAAGGATTTCACAGGATAAAAAGGACGGTCCAACTGAATCGATTTTTATCCTTTCCTTAACTGTCCATCATGAGTCCGCCAACACTCTAGAAGTGTGATGGACTTTAATAAAGGACATTTTCTTTAATTAAATACAACAAACATGCAGATGTGCATAGAAATAAGGACAAAGCAGTTTTTTTTTTTTACTGTGCTCTTACACTAAATCCAATCACAACTGGGCTGCAAGACAGCCTTCTCTAACAGTCCGTGTTATAAATTGATAAAAATTAATATATACAAGCTGGATGGACAAGTCAAAGAAGGTTGGAGGAGGGTAGGAGAAGACGGGACAAGACAAGGGAGAATAGAATGGAGAACTGGAAGGCCAGGCCGATCATCCTCTGATATACAGGGAAAATAAGTCTGATTATCACAGAAGCCGAGAGCATTAGACAGACAGTTGGGAGTCATATCAAAACTCAGGAGGGAAGAGGCAAGACAAGAGGTCACAATTATGCCCCGCTTGCTGCACTCCCCTCCTCCTCATGAAGTCCTCTAATATATTCGGTTAGCTCCTGTATGGCGCGAAGGGGAAATTCTAATTAAAGGGTGGGGGGAATTTTGACACATGTGAGGCAGGGATCAATATTTAGCACCATAATCAGCCATTCCTGATGGCTTGACGGTGTCACTGCGAGCAGACTGCAGCTCTCCATTAGAGGGGCTCGGGAAGGAGCAGACGGACAGGCGAGCAGGCAGTCGGCCAAGCAGGCAGGCTGCAGAGAAGCACCAAACTCCCAGCCATCATGAATCAAAGCAAGTGATGCCTCTCATGCTCCATGTTGCTTTGCTTTTTATCTTCATTCATCCTCTTAAAGGAGAAAAGTGAACTCTGTCAGACTGGTTTGTGATGGGGGTGCAGGGGAAGTGGAAAAGAAAGGAAGAGAAATGTCGTGGAGGGGACACAGTAGATCAGGAGGAAGTGCAGCTGTCAGGACTTTGGACTGGGAGATGATTGTGAGGTACACAGATGGTCCTGTCTATTGAGTGATTTCTCTTCTTGGTTTGAAAAATATTTCACTTTAATTCAAAACGGCGTGTATTTTTGGGAAAATGTGCCGACATTATCTAAAGTTACAGTAGTAATAAAGCAGGTGCATGCCCCGTTAAGTGTTATATAATTTTTGTTTTACTGATGCCTTTTTCTGTTGTAGCGAGTGGAGGTGGAGCTTATCATTACCTCTGCCAAAGAGGTTATGTTTCCGGTTCGCTTAGCTTGTCCGTCTACAGGATTTCGGAAAAACTAATTGCCCAATCTTCTTGAAAAATGGTGGAAGAGTACAGCATGGACCAAGGAATAACTCATTCAATTTTGCAGCTGATCCAGGGCAGATACACAAACACTGTGAGATTGGAATAAATGCCATACAAATTAAAATCCAGTAAATGCTCAACCCAGAATATGAATGCCAGAATATTTGTTGGCAATTTACGTTTCTCCCAACTTTAGATATGTTGAAACTTGTATTTCTTTATGTTGCAGCTTTACATATTTTTGGTTTATTATAGCGCTGGGCGATATGGCTGAAAAATGTATCACGATATAAGTGTTTCACATCAGTTGATATCAATAATTATTGATTTTTTTTCTTAACCTATTTGAAATAAGAACATTTTGAAAAATAACCCTTTAAATGGTGACTACTAAAAAATGTATTTTCAGGATTTCAGAATCTAAGACATGAGACAAAATAGTGTAGAGGTTGACATTGCTGCTTGACAATATGTTAACCTCTTGAGTCCTCTTGAACTTTTTTACCATTATTTTCTTTATTATCATATATTTTTATGGAAACAGAATCTGTTTCAGAAGTCAGTGGGCCACATGACATGGAAGCTATTGAGAAAAAAAAATCATAATTTCTAAATATTAATATTCATATAAAATAGAAGAAGCACTAAAGTACAATAAAAAGAGCGGGCTAGGGTTAGGGTTAGGGGGTTAGGGTTAGGGTTAGGGTAGGGTTAGTATGTATGTAGTAGTATGTCTTATTTCTCCAGTTTACGAATACAATTTGCTGCTGGTTTGGAGTCACTGGGCCACATGACATGGAAGATATTGAAAAAATTTAATCATTTTGTATTAATATATTTATGCTAAGTAATTTAATGACGGTCCCTAAATCAGTTTCCCGCGATTCAGCGTGAGGCTCTGCGAGGTGAGCTAACCGTCCTCCTGCTGCTAACCTCAGTAAAGTCACGGCTGGACCAGAGTGAATATCTGCCGAATATGCAACCTAAACTAACTTCACCCGGTTCGATGAGTTGCCTGTTGCAGCCTTTGAATAGGATGACAAGGATTTCAGTCACTCAACTTAGCTTACCTTTAAACGGTGACTTGTAGAAATTATACAAATAGCAGTAATGACAATAATAATTTATTTCAAGATAACTTAGGGTGTAGTGCTTTCACTGTGTGCAACTTAAATTCGCCATTCACCCGTGATATTAAACCTACAAAAATCATGTCTTTCTTTTTATAAAAAAATAGATATCGTTATTGTTTTATTCCCCAGCCCTAGTTTATTATCAATTTCATCTTGTGATAATAATGTTCTTACATTGTGTTCAGGTTTAGGCATAAAAACCACCCAGTAAGCATTAGGAAGATGTCATTTTTCAGCTTAAAATAGCACAAACATGGCTGGAGATTGGCCTGAGGTCTCCTAAGAAAAAAGTAACCAGTCGCGTCACACTTACAAACGCTGAACACACAGTCTTGAACTGTGGTCACTGGCTTGACAGCCTTCGTGCCTATAACTCCATGACTGTCCCCTCCACCTCATGATATGAAAGTCAGGTCATAAACAAGTAGTGTGAATGTGATTTTTGTAGAAATGTTTGTAGCCTATGAAGTGCACAAATGTAATGTGTTTCCGGTTTGCAAAAATGTTGCCACCCGTCGACATATTATCCTGGCAACCGGGATGAGATGGTAGAGAAGTGAAGGTACCATCCTCTATTAACCATGAGAGAATGGGTACAACTGTATCGTCACCACCATTTTAACACTTTTTGCAGAAAAATAAGATGTGGCTATGGAAACATGAATACACACATATGATGTAACTAACTATACTAATAAGTGTTTTCTTTCTATATACAAATTAAAATTTGAGCCAAGTGAAAATGTTTTCCTTGTGAAAATGCATTTTTTCTTGCTGACTGTTTTTGACAATAAGCTGCCATGGTCATGATGTAACTTCAGTCTAAGCCTGCCGTACACACATGACAAAGTGTTTTCACAAAGTATGCAAAGTATGTTGAATATTTCTAATTCAATATAATTCCAATAGTTCCAGTAAAAATATATAGTAGTTACGCTTGCAGATTTCACATCATAGAACAGTGCACTATTGGCCTTGGTGGAGGTCTGCCTTTCTAGTTTTTAACTATTTGAGACAGATTTACAGAGTTTAATTTATAACAGTGTAACATATTTGATAAGCTCATTGTGTGCTTTGTGTCAAAAATCTTCCCTTACCTATTCATTGCTAACTCTAAGTATAGCGTAGCAAGTAAAGCACAAGTACCTCAAATTTGTGTTAAAGTGCAGTACTTGATTAAATGTACTGATTTCTTTAAAAAGTAAAAACAGCTGGATCAATTTTCTAAACAGATACACACACTCTCACTCACACACACATCTGTGTGAACACGGCTGCTCAGCTGACATGGATAGTGATAGTGACCACTGACTCAGTATCAGGAACATGGTGTTGTTTCCAGAGGGCAAGAAGAGAGGGTGAGGGGCATGTGGAGGTGTGTGTGCATGTGTATGCGTGTGTGTACGTGGGAGGGGGGGTTAGCCAAGCCCAGGGTGTCCCCTGTCTCCATGTGTCAGCCCATCTCCTTGTTCTTGCATGTCAGTGACACACACGTGGGTACTTACCAACCCAAGTTGCTCCAATTAACGGCTGTCCCACTGCGCTGTCCGTTGTGCGGTGTGCTAGCCTGGGTGACAAGATATGGTCTGGGATCTGTCTCTCCAGTGACATAAGGAAGGAATTTTAAGAGGGAAAAGTGATGCAAACACACACCGCCTCATGCTGCGCCCAGATAGGTAGATAACAAAGACTCTTGCAAATGAGTGGCAGTGAGGAAGGCATTGAGGATTCTCTAATTACTTGCTGCAATCTATCTAAGTCACTGGCTTTCTAATTTGATTTATCAGAATGCATGAAATCCCTTGGAATAATGCCCTTATTAGAAGGACAGAATTGACGGGGGGACAAGAGGTCTGCCGAGAGGAGGAGGAGAGCGCAGATTTAAGCATCAATTACAGTCAAAAGGAGAATTAATAGTTATTAATCCACAAACAGCCTCCGTTCTCACCGCTGCCTCTCTGCCACTTGGAGACAAACCTCTTCACTCACACCGGCGCATGCACATGGTCACACATGCAAGAATATATAAACATACGCACAGATATTCTTTCTTTTGCTACACATGCATGCCTATAAACCTACAGGTGCAAACAAACACACACCCACACACATATATTCACGAGTCGAAATAAGCAAATACAGGAACAGAAGTGCATCCTGCAGAACTGAGTGAAAATTAGCATCTTTTAAAAAAAATTACATTTGTAAGAGCAAGACAACAGTAACAACAACAAGAAGCCATAAATATCTCTTACTCTGGAGGCTTCGTATCATTTTGCTCACCGGTGGATCAAAGGTCTTTAACTCTTTAACTAAATTCTTGACTGACAAATTCAATTGCTGTCAGTCTTCCAGGGCCCTCAATGTAATATGTGCATTTTGATTCAATTTGCCGCTGCAAATACATACATATACATATTGTTTATCCGGTTACGGGCACAAAAAAAATCAATACTTATATCTGTGCTTTGTCATTCCTAAGTGCATCATGAAATAGCAAGATATCCCTCTAATTGAATCCAACAAAACCACATAGATTGTTAATTTTGTGCTATTAAGCTTTTGCAACATTTACAATGTCTTCTCTTTAGCCTGTTGATGACTCTTGTTTGTCCCTTGTACAGCAAAAGAACATTTTATATATCTAAAAATTGAATTTAGAAAGGTCAATCTCTAAACAAATAACAATAAATCAAAGATGGAGCTAAACCAAGGAGAGGAATTGTTGTCATAAGCTCCTATCATTAGAGACAGAAAAATATTCTTATTTATTTTATTTTTTGCAATGCAAGGATAACTATTTTGTAAACTAAAATCAAATTGATAATTCAAAGCATGCTAATTCATTCCTATGTGACAACATTACGTTTTTGTAAACCCACGTGGTCATATCACCTGCACAAGAATAACAACAAAAGGACAGCTTGTCATGTTGAACACTTTAAAGAGCTTTGAAGGCAGCAATGCTGCATTAGGTGACACTCTGCTCTGAGTTTTATGTTAAATCCTGTGGTTTTTGTTAAAGGGTTGCTGAGTGGCTGAAAGGAGAATGCCAGTGTGCTGTTGCCTTGCTGTCACTCACGCAGAAGCAGTATTTAGACAGGGAGCTGAGAGGTCTGCTCCGCTGCCAGCTCCTGCCTTTTAAACAGCCCTTTCCTCAGAGAGACAGCTTAGCACTGAGTGCCAGTCAACCTCGCCTGCCCAGCCATGCAACCCCCCCTCAAACACACACACACACCCACTTTGATAGCCTCTTTGCTAAAGAACAATTTGGCAGAAGGGGAGAAATGATCATGTATGGTCAGACCAAAAGGTACATTGTAATGGGTCTATCCCCCCGCTCCAACAAAGTGGAGTGAATGGCGTCTGGACAGCAGATTCATCAGCATTACTTGAATGGAGGAACAAGCTCATACAGCATTACATGCCTGACAGGGAAGATGAATCTAAGCAACTCGGCGGCGCATCGGGGATCCTCGCAGACCTTCAGTCATGGCCCGTGGTAAAGACTGAGGGATGGGAGAGAGGTTGTGGAGATAACACATCACGCCCTGTCTACGTCCCATATTATGATGCTGTCCTGTAGAGTGTCTGGGACAATACTGTGTTAGCTGCCAGAGTGCCGTTGACATCATTGACAAACCTCTATGGTGTCAGGCAGTCACTCACACTTCTACTGGGTGTCTGTCATCATGCTCAAACGGTCAGGAACTGACACCTTTTCACGTGAATGAAGAATCTCCAGTGACTGACAAAAAATAGTGGATGGCCTTTAAGGAGGGGAAAAAGACACAGCAAGAATAGCACCTCTCTGCAAAAGGAGAGACTTATAATTTGCAATAATGGCACACCAGTAGCTCTCAGAGAGAAAATTACAGGAAAAAGACGATCTGAAATATCCTTTTAACTGGCAGAAACACATCCATTGTAGACAGAAGTCTTGTTTACTTGGTAAAATGGCATCAATTAGGAGCGGATGGCAAAATTAGCATATTCTCTTAATGGACTGGCCTTTCTTGTGCAGCGCTCTCACACTGATTGTATGGAAGGGACATGTTAAGGGAGACTGAGAAAAGGTCAGGTGTCTGCACCGTTCAGGTGATCATATTTTTCACCAAACAGTTGCGCATTCTCCATGGCTATTGTCATGTTATCCTGCAGTTGAGAGCAACATTCCTGTATGCGGGGAAATTTTTATTTCAAACCGCTGCAGAAAACAAGTCACTCATTCTGACACTGCTAAGATACTGGACGTGTAGCCCTTGAAAATATCTGATGTGTTTAAAATATTCAAAATGCCTGTGTTTTCTATAAGAAAAAAGACCACAGTGAGCATCTTGTGCATGCGCGCGCGCATGCGCGCGCGCACACACACACACACGCACACATCCCAATAAATGTAGCTACTTAATAAAAAAAATATTCTAGTGAAAATGCAATAAAATCAAACAAAAGAGGACAACATCTCAACAATACTAATCTGTGTTTTCTTTAGTGATTGATTTACATCAGCACACTGTTGGGAATTAATCGTACTAAAAATATAGCTTAAAATTAGAGAAATTAAACAATTTAAAGTAGTGGTCAATATCCTATCACTGAGCTAATCAGATTATCCATCATTACTAACAGCCCTCCGTCACTTTGTAAGCTGATTAATTCTTAAAATTATATTTCCTCATCAATGCTGCAGTAGGTATCTCTGGAAAGGCTCAGCTCCTCCCAGCCAGACCAAAGCCGCAGACTGCAAATTCTCTTCCCCCCTCCTCCCCTCTTCCCTTGTGCCTCTGCTCCCACCACCCCAAATTGACTGGTCTTGCACAGTTGCAGCTGAACAAGAAAGGAATTGCTAGTGTCAAGACACAGTTTACAAATATGACATCTCCTCTGCCATGGCTGGAAATATGAAATATTGATTTATGTGCAGTAAAAGGTCTTATAAAAATGATCACATACACATGAGGGATTAATGCGCAGAAGATCAATAGAAATTTCATTCTTGACACTGGACTGTCACCTATGGTGAAATGCTAAAATAAAGAAATCAATATTATCTATGAAATGTCAAATTTATTATAATTATGTGGATGAAAGCTGGCCAAGTGGCTCCCAGGGGGCTGAGAGGGATAGGGTACCGCTCTCAAGCATCCCTCATGGCCCTCCTTCTCAGGCTGCCAATTTTGAGAGCAATATTGGTGTAAAGGGTTTTCACCCGTTATGTATGGCCTTGTTGTAACAAATTCCTCCTGGAATATTTAACTGTGGAGAGACTGACAATGGACAGAGCCGCAGTTCATAGCCTGCAGGTTGCGTAGTTAACAGCTGTTAGCTTTGGCACATATTGTATGACTCTGCCCTCTCGATTGAAACCTATTTGGCAGCTGCTGCTGACACCGACGAGTCACAGGCCACTAAAGTACGACATCTCAGCATGCATCCAGGTTCAAAGATGACACATTCAGTCAGGCTGGCTATTGATCTTGAATGTAGTCAGTAATCTTGCTGATATGTTTTATTGTTGACTGGATGATACACAGCCATAAAACAATAATTTTAATTAAGAAAAACAATACAGTTTTAATCTAAAATTATTTTATGGCAAGTCCGACTAGTTTGTCATGTTTGTAAACAAGCTTCTCCAAACTCAAATGATAACAAGGGACTTCTGCTCTTTATTGGGCTTTCTCAAATCCCCCTCAATATTTTATTTGCTATTGCATTTAAACTAAGAGCTATTTGTGTTCATTCACTTGTTTTCCATGTCTAATTAATATCCTTTGAATGTGTGGGGATCAATTTATTTAATCAATGTTGGGTAGTGCCTCTGGCCTTCTAAAGGTCACTTAGATATGGAATGGGAAATCATCAGCGTCAGATCACAAAGGAGAGAGCAGGTAATTTGAATGTGGCAGGCAAACTTTGCATGTATGATCACACATTTCTGAAAAACTACAGAAAATTATTTTTCCTTTCCGGCTTCTCATTTCAGGCAATAGCCTTTTTTTCCCCACCAGAGGCCCACTGTACACACTAGAGTGTGGCAGCTGTGTAATCCCTTTAACAACCGACGGGGCTATTAAATGAACCGGCGGTGCAGCTGCAAATAGCCAATAAAGCCAGCACAATATCATCCCTATTAAACAGTAATCTCGGCAGGCTTAAGAAGTTCTCTGAAAAATGGGAGGAAAACCATAACAAAATGTAATCAAGCACAACATTGGGATTTTCCTCAACAAAAAAAAAAAAGAAAAGCCAAACAATTTTCACAGCAGCTTACATGAAAGTGTTGAGCAACATCGCTCGAGCCTCAGAGAACTTCTCAACCCCTTCAGGTGACCACGGTTCGCTGCCTTATCACAAATACAGACGCACACAACAAATAAAATGAGCCTGTCAATCGAAGCAATTTATCGCCACAGATATTAACAGAGAAAGGGAAACAGGGGAAAATAACAAATTGTGCAGTTACATTTTAAAAGTGGCCAAATCGAATTCATAAGATCACAATTTGAGAGATAGAACCCAGTTTATTTTTCCTCCCTTTCACCGGCTTATGTGCTCTGTCAGATGAAAGTCGAGCAGAGAGCCGCTGTTGATGGAGCCTTTGAGCCTGGGAGAGGAGGCAACGCAGCCTCTTGAAGGGGTGCCGGGGACAGCGATAACCAGGGAGGCCGCGGGAGCTCCCTCCGCTGCCGGGGGAAGGTGTTCCAACTTATCAGAGTCTGCACGCGGGGAATGATTACCCCTCTGCCGGACCGATTACTGCTGGCTCTCTGGGTCAAAAGCAGACCAGGATGAAAGAGAGAACTGAAGCCTCCTATCCTGCCTCCAATCATCCATTAGCACTCAGAGCGAGGGGCTTGTCTTTGCCCCCCCTTCACACCCCCTCTTCGACACGGGCTTGTCAGTCTGGTGCATAAGAAGAAGAGGGACGTAATCACAGGCGGGACTCTCACTCGCACCAATGTCATGGAGGATAGCGTGGGGCCTTGCAGAGGTAATTTATGGATCTGAGTATAAGCAGCACTTCCTTGACATATTATTTATTCATTTGAGTTTGTTTAAGAACAATCCTCGTCATCTGCGGTGGCGAGGTAAAGTGTTGAGCGGTGTTTACACTATTGATGTATGGTATATATGCTGATCCACTCACATGAATAAGAATGTGAAGCAGGGCAGGAAAGCACAAAACAACAGACACATCAAACAACAATAACTGATTGCAACACATACCACTCGAGATTTCCCTCCTTTTTGTTTGCAGTATTCTAATAATGTAGGAAAAGGCATGAGAAATGTACACACGCTGGTCTTTCAGTACACTGGCTGCCTGTGTAAGATCTGCTGTGTATATTTTTGCACCGATTCAATGCGTCCCCATTGAAAGAATTTTTTCTTCTCTGTGAAATATCACAAAGTTCTTGAATAAACCACATCATCCTGAAACTAAAACAAAAAAATAGGGGGCACTACAACTCAACAGAGTTACAACTAACTGCTGCTCACTATATAATTTGCTGTAGTTATCAATAGTATGGATCCAGTAAAGGAAATCTGGATACAGCATTGGAGGCGAAGCCCCGTTTATTCCTATTAGCTTTCATATTGTGCGGCCCATAGAGCGTGCACATTTGAAACATCTGCCAGCTGAGGAGCTAACTTCTGGTTTTGCCCTCTGCTAACTTTAATGTAAATAAAACAATTTATCAGTGCCGCTCTTCTAGAGTTTCCAAATCTTGTCAGACTGAATGGCTCAAATTCTGATACTGAAATGAGTAATTTTGCAAAAATTATCAAGCATTTTACTGCGGCTTCTTTAACAGTGTAAGTTCAAGGTGAAAAGTCTTTTAGGGATAGAGTGCATCAACATGTGCACGTTGGAATGACATGGTGTGGCCACTATGTCAAAGTGGTTTCAAAACCCAGCACTGTTCTGTTCACTGTACTGTTAACTGGTTAGCTTAGTTAGCCGTGTAGTTAGTGGCTTAAAGCTGACTCAAGTCTCCAGAGTGAGCTATGGGAAGTATTGGTGTCGAAACATGGACAACGGTAGCCATGAAGAATAGTCCTGAGGTGATTGAAAGTGGCTCTGACTAGGACTCTGATCCAGGAAGAACAAGACAGAGCAGGTGTGTGGACAGGAGAGGCATAAAGCGAGAGATGAGTGGGAGAGAGATCGGTCATCGCCAGCATGGAAAAGCAGCATTTAGAGCCTTGGATTAAGGATTTATCCTGACTAGACCAGATTTTTTTGTTAATTTTTGTAAATTCCTGTCAAGTTTGAATGTTTTATGATTGATATGGTTAATAGGACAATTCAAAATTCAGAATGTGTATGGTTATATTTTCTGGTTAATATGGAAAATTGGTGTCAGAATAACTCCGTAATTGACATTTTGTGAGTTTATTCTTTATATTTATTAAGCTATAAAGCAAGCATGCAATCAGACTATGGCTTGAGGAACAAAGTGATATTACGTGACAGGATGGGCTAGCTGGCCTAATTCTCACTTCAGTAGATAACTAGTAGGTAAAAAGACAACACACAGACTTCTTTGACATAGTGTCGAAACTCTTAATTCTTAATCTTTTGTTGATGAAGTTAGGTGTTTTTATTGTCTTAAACTAGAATTCTGACCATATGTTACACATTGCACCTTTAAGAGTATCTACATTAATGCGTCACTCTGTATGCATTCCCCAGCTGCCATCATGTTATGGATGGACAATGGGCTGGTGTAGCACGGCTGACCAGACTCACCTCTGCCTATAACAGCACAACCCTTCAGATTAAGGTCAGTGCTTCAGTCAGCTACCTCTCACTCTGCTCTCTTTAATACCAGGAAAAACTCCAGCCAATTGCTCGTAGTATCTCTGATGAACACAGTGTAAAAATTTGTCTCCCTATGCTTCCATGCACAGGTCAGTGTAGGGGTCTGTACAATACAACAGAGTGGTGCCTTGCTCAGAAACCTCAATCGTGTAATTCCAGTGACCCATCTATTTGGTGATATGGAGAGCTGGGTCTCAGGGGAGCAGGGCTGCCGGTGTGAAGTTGGGACAGATGTGCATGAAAGCTGTGCTGTCTCTCCCACAGGTAAGCCAAAAGAAAGGCTGCAGGTCAGTCCTGAGAAAGGAAGAGTGAATGCTGCCATTTACAGGCTGCAGTCATATGGAGACGGAGCTGCCACACACAACATCTGGACTACTGCTCAATTTCAAGTTTAAGGACAGAGGACTAAATGTGCAAAGAAAAATTTTAATTAGAATTTTTACATTTCCCCTGACTACTAGGCAAAGTTCACCTGCTGAGGAAGACAGTGTGGTACAGCTCCAGAATGGCTGGATATTATAGTACGTTGGTTTAACCACTTTGTTCAAGTCTCAGCTATCACATTAACTATTTGATGGATTGACAAGAAATTTTGAGCAAACAACCATGACATTCATGTTCCCCAGATGATGAATCCCACTGAATTTAGGGGTTCCTTGACTTTTCCCTCTTGCGACACCACGAGGTTGATATGTGTAAAATGTTTTGAAAACTAATGGATAGATTGCTGAGATATTTAGGTTGTTCCATGACTTTTCATCAGGTCAAAATTTAAATTATTCATGACTAAATACCCTAAAAACATTCCCATTGGATTCAACTTTATTTTAGTGTTGACTAGCAAGTGTTAGCATGCTAACACACTAGACTAAGATGGTGAGCATGGTAAAACCTGCTGAACATCAGCAGTTTAGCATTGTCACTGTGAGTATGTTGCCATGTTAATGTAAGCATTTAGCTTAAAGCCCCGTGGTGCTTAATGTAGCCCCACAAAGCCGCTAGCAAGGCTGTAGACAGATGATCCCATTTCCCGATTTGGAAAGTCATTCTCCAGACGTAATGTAGAAACACAGGAAGGATACAAAGGAGATTTGTTGTATTTATCAAATGAATAACTTTTCTAACTAATCCCTGTCACTCCAAGTGGACAGCAACAAATGGTAAGAACTTAATACATTTCACATATTACATGTGAGTAAAAAAAATGATATGCAATATGCAAATTAATAAAAATATTTTTTTTCACCATCAGCCAAACATTTACTTTTGTCCGCATGTATGATGTAAAAATTACAAGTCCTGTACCAAACTTTATACTGACCTTGCAATAAATCTTCCCTCCTATTCCGACACTCCATGAGAAGCCTTTCGTCTTGTGCAGCTTCTGCTTTGGAATAGTTAACCAGTCTCTCACCAAAATGCATAAACTGCTGAAGTGTCACTTGGCAAGAAAATCAATCCATACATCCTTCTCGGGTGCTTTTCTGTATCTTTCACAATGAAAATAATTTTGTTCCAGGGGTTTTTTAAGTATCAAAATTGCCCAGTAGATTTCCAATAATTACACTGCTTCTTTGAAGATAAAAATATAAAAGGAAACAAGAGACAGCAAACAACAAGAAGGCAATCCCATATCAATGTAAAGTCTTGGTGAAGGGCCGAGTGCTTTCTGAACATTTCCTGACACGGAATCAATGAGATTAGCCCCAATATGACTGATAACTTCCAATCACGACTTAAACAGCAATTCAGAGTTACCATCTTCATCCCATGATGCATATCTTTATTGAAAGGGATGATATCTTTCAGACTGTCACTGAATCTATTAGAGGCCATCTATTGAATAGCAGAGTAATAATGTTACCTCCATGTCAAGGGCTTCTGTGTAACAGGATGTGATCACTATTCTGCATTTAGGAAATACTGAAGCAGTGTCCAAGTGAGTGCTTCCGGTGTAATAGAAAGACTCAAAATCAGTCTTCACATTAGTAGAGATAAGAACTGACCTTGGCCATCTGAATCTGAGCTGACATAGAGCATGTGCGAAACAGTGACCAGTAGGACTGCAGTCAAATTATTCCTGAGTAAAATCTGTATCCTGTTGTTCTGTCTATTTTGAACATGCATAATAAAAATATTTGATGAACATCTATTTAAATATCCTTTTAAATTGATCAAATCTGAAAATAAAACACACAAGAATAAAACCTAAAGGAAGCACCTTCATCATTCGACATAGTTCAGATGAAAGCGCAAGTCGAACGAGGTAACACATTTCCGAAGCCTGCACAAGCAAACAGGGAGATCTGACGACATGGAGAGACCTGTGGAAACGCTGTTTTCAATGATCCAAAGCATCTTGTCTTGTCCTTTTCACATGCTTCCAATGAATTATGTATCTGCAGTGATTTATGGTGCGCCATGCTCAACCGTCTTCCTCTCCCTCAACGTGGAACCCTACATGGATTTTTCACAGGGAGCCAACTGGGAAAACCAAAATTGCTCAATTTAAGGAAGTAATTAAAACTGTCCGCAATCAATATTTATCTTTAGACGGACCGTGGTGGGGGTTTAGTGTCTCACCATCCCCCCAACCTGCCCCATGTCTAACCCTATGTCCCCCTGCTCCTCTCATTGACAGCTGTTCAGCTCCATCAAATAAACCAGAGACAGGAGCAAGCTGCTCCCACTCAGGACTAAAATGACGTGTCGTGAATAATCAAATTACCCTATGTGTGCTAGCACAAGTTTAGTTCACTAAGCTACAGATCAATTTGTTAGGGAATCGATGAGGGAAAACTTTTCTTTGATTGTGTTTTTAGTGCAATAATTAACCATAATTCTAAAACAGCTGATCCATCATTTCATCATAAACTAACATGTTTAGATATTATGAAACTTTTAAAACTCATGAATAATCAAAAGCTGAGCACTCGGATGCAGTCAGATAATTAGTTTGACATTATCCTCTCACCTGTGCACAAGTGGAAAAGTAGAGCAGCAACGCAGTGCTAGATTGACATAGAAAGAAGAAAATGGTTATTAATATGTATACATGATATTTATAAATTCTAAATAAACAGATGGAATTAATTTCTTTATCTTAACCCACCTATTTGGCTTTTATAATTAGAATATAAACAGCAGAATATACATTTTTCATTACGTATTATAATGTGGTTGTAAGGCGATAAAAGAATGTATAAGATGTTTATTTCAATCCCCATAATGAATGATCAATGATATAGCATTATAGCTTTCATAGTACATGATTACACATGCCCAGATCATTACAGTGTGTTGTACAGCATCTTTTGACCGAAAATTGTTTATGAATTAAAACTACTGGACACATGCTGAGCGGCTGACAGTTCATTCTTTACCATGTAAATACAACAATGTAGATCTCAGTATCTTCAGCAGTTTTCAGCTGCACCTTATCTTCTTCTCATATGACAATGTTTGTGTTTATACTGCATATAAATGCTGAACAGCAGAGATGACATAAAGAAAAATCTTTATCACTTGACACAAGCTGGGTTTTGATTCCAAATGTAGCACAAAGTTGAACTGAATTTTGAAAATCTACAAAAGGAAATCCATGAATGCGTGTTGCTATCCATTACTATTATGACATTATCAGTTGTTTCGTGAAAATAAGCAGTAAATGGCGGTAATTAATCCATTGCAGAAGAAAAATAAGACTACGTGATTAATTGAGCGCCCGTCAAACATTGAAGAGAACAAAATTATGTTTTAGTTTTTCACTGTTTGTGTGTCATGATTTATTTGTGTCTATTTCATTGTGCTTTGTGCATTTTCAAGACAAACCAACTTTTCCTCATCAGCCAAGCTTACAAAACTTTCCTTTCTCGAGGTATTTTTTTCTGCGTTTATGCTCAGGTATTTTGAGGCACGCAAATTGAAAATGTGAACAGGTAGGTGGAAACCCTTTACAGACAGAACTAACCTCTACTATGATGAGCTCTACAAAATAGAGGTCAAACTCCACAAAAGTCCAATATATATCACTCGCATTAACCTAACTACGATATAGGGTCATAGGAGGAGAACTTCCATCAAAAGAAAGTAACCCAGAGTCCCCAGACTGATATATCACACTTTAATTCAACAGGGAGTATTTACTTGTGATCAATTGAGTGAGGTGAAACAGTCATGTAAAACAGAATAGCGGTGGCATGACAGTTTGGTTACACTGTCTTCAGAGACCTCTTGCTGCAGGCAGAAATCATGTCTCTGTCATTCTATATCATCAATTTTAATTATCCTCACAAGTGCTCATTCTGCTCCAGGCAGCAGTGGGAAAGGCAGAATCTGGGAAAAATTCCTTTAATCTATTTGGGACGTGAAGTGTGAGGTGAGACCTCTGTCTGTCACGACCCCCCCGCTCCAACACCATCTCGCCCCAAAACCGCACACACACACACACACGCTTAATGGGCTTGTGCTTGGATGCACACATGTACAGTTAAAAGGATCAGATGCAAGCACACATTCCACAGAAAGGCACTTCTACTAAGTGTATAAATAAGTCTGTTTATCTGGTTTATCTTCTATTTTTTCCCTCTTGAATGCTGTTTCTTGTGTTGTTGTAGCACCCCACGAGGAGTCAACCAGTAGGTCAATATAGCAAAGGTCATGCACCTCCTTGCCAATCTCCTGCTGTAACTGAACACCACACACATTTAGTGATCATTATGACACCCCCAGTTCCTTCTGTCCTCAATAACTTGGCAGGGGTCTCACTGGCCACAGTCACCCCTGCTGAGTTAGACCACCTTCTATCTACCAACAGGTCATGGAGACTGCACTGTTACTGTTTGTTGGTTTTTCTAATTGGGTTGCACTGGGCTGGATTATTGGCTTGATGAAGATGCAGTGACACAGGGTCTGGTTTGGCAGTGAAGGACTGTTGAGATTACTTTGGTTTAAGATTGTGTGACCTCAAGCATATTAATAACATAGCATCCATACTGGGCTAACAGCATACGGCTACTAAAGATAAATACAAATATGTATAGTTTTTATGCAATGGTATTGGATCAGTACTATCTATCAGTCGATACACAAATTTCAGGTATTTGAATCCTTATCAGGAAGGGAAATGGTATTAGCACATCTCTAAATATTAATGGTTAATGGTCAGTGGTGTCTATGGCCCAAACATAAATACACTGACAATGAGCGGAAGTCACTTGCAGTGACAGGACGGAAGAAGTTTGACTTTAGTTTAAGAGCCCGTCTGTTGCTTAAAGCTTCAGTTTTATGACATAATATTCAACCATCATAGAACAGCGATGGCATTTCCATGTGCACTGCTGTTGATGCCATTATTGACTATACAATGTCTGACGTTCAATCAGAACCTCAGTGATTGGAAATCTGTAGCAGATAAGTGTACAATATGGTTAAACCCAATTGGGGCAAATTGCATGCATTTTTAGGAATCATTAAGTTATTAGCATCACTAGAGGGGGCAGAAAAACACTTGAAAAAATCTCTTTGCTAATTGCAATCAATTTTTCCTTTCAGAGAAACTTCTGAAGCCTTCCGGTATTCTGCTCTTCATGGATTTCATCCTAACAACAACAGCAACACTGTAGTTTGCCACTGAGGATGGATATGTTGAAACATATCTGAGGATGTACAGATAAATATTACATCTTATTGCAAGAGCTATGTAGGTACCGCTCTGCATGTAGCCTCAGCCATAAAGTGCAGGCAGGAATGACCCATAAAAAGACATAATTAATAGAAAATGGCTAGCCTGTGATTGGCAACTGTTGAAAAGTGAAACAGACAGCATGAGGAGCTGATAATGAGTTCTGGCATCGGTGAAAAATTCCTCTTGCTCCAGGGTGAAAAAGAAAGGATACTCCCCCTCCATAAAAAGAGAGGATAAAAGAAATAAGTTAGAGAAAATCACTGGGCAGCTTTTATGTTTCACTCTGTCAGCTGAGTGTCAGGGATTTGCTGTCATAAAGATAGTGAAAGCTCAAGAGCTGGTGCTTACCAAGAATTAATCAGTTTAGGGTTTGGTCCTGAACATAAAATGTCAGACATTGCCTCTCAACTCTTGTAGGTGATTTCTTTGAGCCGAACAACACAATAATCCCACTCTCACTTCTATTGAAGGTCAAAGTTGGTCAGTGAGCCAAGAAATACCATATCAGAGCTTCCTTCCTCCTCAATTGCAGCGAGTATAAATTACGGAATTAGTGTATTGATTGCCGACTGTGGCTTCGAGCAATCACTTTTACAGCCATGACAAGATTATTTTATCCTACTTTTCCCGTATTATTATATGTTGTGTTTGAGTTATTCTACCAGCATGGGAAGTGACAGCTTGAATTTATTCAATAAAGCGGGGCAGTTAGGGAAGCCAGTGAGGCAAAAAACAGAAGGCATGAAGGAGAGAGACGGCGTTCCCGCCTGCGAGCCTGCCGTCCGAAAATAAAGAAAGATATCTGCCCAAATAGAGCGCTGATCAATACGTTCATACAAACACAAACACATCATTTGTTAAGTCTTGGGTGATAACTTCACAGTGATGCACATGGGAAACTACAGGAGTGAGGAAAACAAGACATCACAAAGTACAGATAATAGAGCTTATGATGATTTGTAATTCTGTACATTAATGGGAAATGTGCTGCTGTGTTTGATTTCAAGAAAACACAATGCATCAAAATAGTGATTCACTGTTCACCTTTGTATCTCTTCCAAATAAGGTTGAATAACTTTGGGATTCATTTAAAACCTGTAAGATCATCTGAATTAATCTCATGTTTTAAACCCTGTCATAGCCCTTTTAGCAAAGCTGTGTTTTCAGGGAACTTGGTGTGTGAACTGTTATATATAGGTTTGATTAAAAAAGACAAGGTAGATGAGAATGAAACTGAAATTATTCTTAAGGGGAAGACAGGCATCTGACTATAAAATGAAAGCATTGGTTGATGATGAATCGTGCTCACAGTATTAGTTTGTTGAATGCATGCACAAAGGCAAGTACACGGACCACGCGCTCACATACAGCATGCACAGAACTTGCGCAAAAATATGTGGCACACATTTAAACTGTAAACTATTAAAAAACAGATTTTTGCCTTCCATAAAAACAGTCATTTGACAAACTGAAGATTCATGCTCTTTTTTGCTGCAGCAGCTGGTCGGGTGAAAAAGTAATAATAAACGTGTGCTGTGATTGATGTACCTTCCCATTTATAACCTAATTTGTATTGGTTTTCATTTACTCACAAAGAGCTTTAAAATTATAAAGAGTTAAGGTGAATAAATGCTTGAACGACAATGAGACAAACAACAGACAATTAAACAAAGGTATTTTATACCTACAGTACAGACTTTGCAATTTTTTTAAAATTTTATTAAAATATAAAGTGCAAACTACACATCAGGGCCACAACTAACAATTATGTTGTTATTGATTAAACTGCACATCCATTAAAAAATATATCAATCAATTGTTTAGCTTATAGAATGTCAAAAAATTGTGAATAAAACTCATCAAAATTTCCCAGAGCCTAAAGTGACATCTTCAAATTGCATCTTTTGTCCAGCCGACAGTCCAAAACCCAAAGACTGTTCATTTACTGTCATAAATGACAAAGAAAAGCAGCAAATCCTCACATTTAAGAAGCTGAAATAAAGCAAATATTTGACTGGAACAATTAATCAATTATCAAAATAGACAGCAATTAATCTTTTTTTGATCGACTAAACGATTAATCAACTAATTGTTCCAGTTCTACTTTAAGTGATATCCTTCGGATGAAAAACAATCATTTTTAGAGTTGTAGTGATCAGAAATGACTCAGTGACCACTGAGATAAAAGCATGACTCTTCATCAGTTGTTAATAACCTAAGATGAATATCCAGGAACCAATATGAAAACCAGCATTGAAAACTGAGACAATGCCTCCGTCTGCACATGACAGACAAGCATCTTCGGTCTGTATTGCATCGAAATGACACGACCCAACATGAGTAATCTGACACATCTTGATCACAGCACAGTCCTGATCTTTCTGTCACACTGGGGATTAAAACAGAAACACTGGGCTAACAAGGGTCAGATATGAAATTTCAAGGAAGTGACACATGACAGGACAAACAATTAAGTGTCAGTATGCTGACCTTGGGGCAACACTTTTACACCATGACCCCTCTACGCATTAGTCATTCCACCAGCAGCATGAAGGGAGGAAAAGGGGGAGCCTCTGCGCTCTTGTTCATCCAATGCCACAAGCCCAGTGTTGTTCATTGTTTAGTCGTTATGATTAAAAGATGTACAGCGCTATGGAAATTGGCGAGCTTGTGATTTGTCTTTGTCCGAGCAGCCTCCTACAGTATTCTGTGCGAGTTGCAGAGGTAGTTGCGGTCTTAATACGACGCGCGCAAGCAGGGATAACACAATATACATATGAACCCATGCGTCAGTACATTTCAGAATTAAAGACATAACATAAATGAGTATGTGATTCCCTCCTTACTGGTTTGGGTGCAATGCTTTAAAATCCAAAGAGTAGATTTTTTGGTGGGGGGGGATTTGGACTTCTTTACAGGAGGAGCCTCTATCAATCTTTGGCTTTTTCCATTGTGGAAGCCACACAACCACACCTCAGAAATCAAGGATGTAATTATTCATGCAGAGAGCACAACATGAAGGAGAAAAAGCCATGTTCTGCTGAGTATTGCTTTTAGAGGAGGCAACCAAACAAGCAATGGTGGCGCTGTAATCAGTCAAACCCGACTGCTAATTCTTCAGGTGGTGAAGAGCGCAGCATTTTTACCTCTGAAGTGTCAGTGTCCTTTTTTACACCAACTACAGTGGTAGACTCTTTCTTCTCTTTCAACGCTCTCTATGACCCAGATCTTTTAATACATTTATATAGATTGAATGTTTCAGATAAAGTGTATATAGATGCCTGTTGATAAAAAAAAATTAAGAAAAACAGCTACTGAGGAATTAGCTGTTGTGGTGGACGGCTCAATCTGTGCCTTGGTATAAATGTAAGGTTTATACTTCTATAGCTTTGACAGCTTTTTCTTCCACCTGTTGAACACTTTTTATTATTAAAATCTTGAAAAAGTCTCCTACTAATAATACAATTATAAATCCTCATTCGAGATAACTTTCTCAAATATCTGAAAAATGACCAGTACTGCAACTGCCTTGCACATAAACAACTATCGGCTAATTAATCATTAATTTCTACAGGTGTTTTTTAATCATCATAGACATTGGCCAGCATGGTCTCATTTCTCCGTGACAGCTGGTGATGCTTTCCTGTGATTCACGGTAATCCACTTTTTATTATGAAGAAAATACTGGTATTTTTTCATACAGCAGGGAATGAATAAATATTGTACGTGGCAGGGACATATGGTCTAAACAGAACAGAAATGACAAGCCAAATGTGAGAGGAAAAAACAGCTCTTACTACTTACTTACTGTACTTTCTGCAAATGATTAAACTGTTTTATTAACTTAAGAATGCAGAAGACAAATTAGAAATTGCTGGTATGTTTAATTAAAGTTCCTTTAGTCTATAATCAACCCAAAATCTTACATTTTCTGTATCTTTCTTTAATTAAATATACAGTGTTGTACTGCTGACAGATTTGAGGATGCAAAAAAGTCAAAGCCACATAGAAACTGGCACAATCTGTTTGAACAAAACAAAATAAAACAAAACAAAAAAAACTCCAGTGGTTAAAATCATCATTAGCCAACAGAGCATTTACTGGAAATTATACAAAATCCAAGATATGTATATTAGCTTTTCATGTTTTAAGGTAACAGCATCAATGATTAAGTGTAAGCACTTTGCCTCATACTGTAAGTTTACCTGCTTTGATAATGCATACTATTATGTAAATGAACATGACATGACCCAAATCTGCTCCGTGTAAATTAATGTATTTTACCTTTAAGATAAGATGTTGAACCGTTTGTGTAATATGTTAACAAGAAGGCATAGCTGAGACTTAGTGGCTAAAAAGTGGCATAAATTACAGTAAGATGAAGCTGCTGAGCAACTCTACAGCTAAATGATTTCCATAAAAAGCATTTATTTTATTCTATTAGTAATAATAGTATTTTCAAGGTGCAAAACAAATGTCATTACTCATCTGTAGAGAAGCTGGCTGCACCACTGCAGCAACTTGCTCAGTAGTCATAATTCTGGGTCTGTTACACCTCAATAAAGTTGAGGATTCCTTAGTTTTCAAACTAACAGTGAATCAGAGTTTAAAATGATATTTTTCATCTCATATTTCCATATTCACTGTTTACTCATCTATCATGAAAACACTTATAATTCATGTTATTTGTCTGATTACAGCTGTAAGCGATAAAAAGAGGTGAGTTAGGATCGTAAGTGTAATTTTGACAAAATAACATAGCTTCATGTTGCACAGGTCGGATGTATTATGATAAACCAGTTGATACTTTACCAGTTGGTAAAGAAACATCTATTTCTTCAGCATAATCTGCAGGGCAAAACTTACTAAGAGCAAATAAAGAAAAGACAATATGGAGAAATCCTGACAAATGTAAACCTGAATCAAAACCATACAACGAAAGAATACCAGGCTTTGCAAATGAAAACAAACAAAACAAACAAACAAACACAGACAAGTTTAAGAAGCAG
>OMLP01012597.1:35460-84199 GCA_900302685.1 Spondyliosoma cantharus
AGACAGGAACAGCAGGGGTTAAACCCCCTCAATGCGCACCTCTCCTCGCCGCTCAGCACCTCTTAACGCTACACACAGGCATGGAGGAGCTCATTTGTTAATTCTATACCACTCAGCATTACTTAAAGAAAATTATTGTTCATGAGGATCGCTGTGACGTGGGGGGGATTACAGTGTTTCTTTTCACTAACCTCCCTAATCGTTCTTTGATAAAATAAATGTCATAGCTGGTGTAACAACACGATAAACACCAAAACACTGAAGATGCACAGTTTGTGTGCTAATCTATGAATGTGGCTATATAAGCAACAATATAAGGCGAAAAAGAGACCCTGTTTTATTTACCGTACGATCATTATTTTATTACTGTGACTCCCCTTTTGCCATCTTAACACTGAGTGACTGAGTGTGTATTTTAGATTTGATTTTTTAAGGGATTTTCCTAAAACCTGTGAGTGATTCTGTCTTTGCCTTTAAAGGCAGGAACACACTGGCCCAACCGTTGGACGTCTGAAGCCTTTGGGGAGACTCGGACGAGTTCGGGAATAAATCTGTTCGGTGTGTTCAGCTGCGTTGGAAGCTTTTGGAACCGTATAATCGTATAATACGCGAGTGTCAGCTTTGTTTTTCTATGCACTCCGTTCTGTCATTTCCTGTTTTCATGTTTTGGATTACTGGCACAAGACTAGCGCCACCCACTGTTAAGGAGGCTTATTGCATCTCACGCAAGCACAGAACGTACACGCTACTGTGGAGTAGGCAGTAGTCGAGACGGTATGTTTCAATGCAACATTTCTGCCAAACGGGTCAGACAAGAGGCAATGGAATGGTCGGATAAAGGCAGTTGGACGTTGGTTTGAGTCTGGGCGGTGAGGTTTGAGTCTGGGCGGTGTGTTAAGTCTCAAATGCTTCAGAAAAGGCCTGCAGAGATCAAACGGGGTAGATTTTCATCAACAAACAGTATATAATATATCCCTCAATCGAAACAATGAAAATAAAAGTTTTGATGATGTTGTGAGGTAGCATCGTCAAATAACCACCATTTCCAATAAAAACTTATGTGACAGGACTCAATCAAAGGAATGTTAATTGCCAAATAGTATTTTGTTAATTTCAGTCATTTTTCAAGCAAACAATCGCTGGTTCCAGCTTTTTAAATGTGAGCATTGGCATATTTTCTTAAACATTTCATGATAGTGGCTGAAGAGTCTTTGGGTTTTGCACTGCTGATTGGAAAAAAGAAATCTGAAGGCATCACTTTGTGCTCCAAGAAATTGTGATGAGCATTTTTGACATTTTATACACAAAACCATTCACCATGAAGATAATCTGCAGATTAATCGATAATGAAAAAGATCCTTAGTTGCCAGCCTAAATGTATCAAAGTTGTGTTTAGTCACATTAACCAACTTCCTTCCTCGTTCTCTGACAATAATCTGATGTTTCCTCAGATGTTTAAGTGACAGATGACAGATGAGATGCTCCATTACCTAACATGGTTGGAAAGATTTTGGATAATTTAAGTGTATATTCAACATACTTTGCTGAGTAAAGGTCTAGTTGTTTTTAGCGATTCTAATGTGAAATTTACATTGTATATCTTTAAATTTCTGCTTCTAACTATCATTTTGATCCAAAAGTTGCATCTCGACCTTTCATATTGTTCTTTGTTCGTGTTGTAATGTAATATCTTTAAAAGAGCTTTATGAATAATAAGGGATAATTATTTTTATCAATATACCTTGGCAGACTATCCGTGCATGTTACTTTCTCCATGCGTATTAGCTGCACACATCTATCCCACCATGTTAACCTAACAGTATTATCAAGAGGCTTTTGTAACAAATCCACCATCCAAAAAATGTAATCTGAACAGTGTGTACTCTTTCATTGGGGTGGGAAATGGAGTTATTTCCTCACACATTAGTAGAGGAGCTGACAGGCCATAGAATGTACTGCACTTGAGCACACTAATGGTCAGTGAGTAACCCCTCCTCCTCGACACCACCTCTGCAGACACTAAAGTCGCCGGAGCCATTTATAGATCCATCCTTCCTGTCTCCTCTCACCTATATGTTCACCTGCACTTAAAAATGCTCAGGTATGTGATGCTCTACTTGCCAAAGATATCACTCCAGGTGGGGATATCTTCACACAGGAAGAACATAAAGCCTCATGCTTTATTTCTAAGTTTTTTTTAGTTTGTTTTATCATATAATTGGGTTGAATTTTTTACAGCATCATACACATGATATGTTTCTTGTTAGCATTAATACAGAGTGCAGTATAGTTACCATGAGCGGTATAACAAAGCTCTAGAGGATACAAGTGATTCTAAATGGTGCTCTACTTTATGAAACCATGATCCAATATTGTCTCTAACAAAGAGGGAATACATATCCTACCCTCCTCCTCCTCCGCCCAGTTTTAGGTGCCACAAAGGACAACGCTCTTGAAGAGAAACAAGTTCCTTTGGGTACAATTATATCATATCTCTGTAGTAACAAGTGGCTTAGGTAAAGGGGGACAAGAGGACAACCTCTTGAGTGAAACAATTTAGCTGTCATGAGTGTGTGGCAGGACCCAGTCCTGTTTGGGAGGCAGGCCGATCCCCAGAGTAAGAAGATAATCGTGTCCAGCCCAAAGAACCAATAAATCAATGTGGTTTAACAACCACATTTCATAGACTGCTGTTTAGCTCTACCAACAAAAAAGAAACACCAGTATGTTCCTTTTGAAACAAGCCACGGTTATTTTTACACTCAATAAAGGAGAAGCATTTAATCTGATTATATCTCTGAACATCTCTCTGTATTGTCGAGCTTTCACGATTAGTTGATTGAGAGACAATTACTATTTTCTATAGTATTACTATTACTATTTGGATAATTGATTAACTGTTTCTTTCAAGCAAAAATGTCATTTGCTTGTTTCAGATTCTTAAATTTAAGGACTTGCTGCTTTTCTGTGACATTTATGATAGTAAAAGAAGAGTCTTTGAGTTCCCACTATCACCTCCACAGTCATGCACACAAAAGACTTGTTTATTCATTAGACTTTTAATAAGCGGAGGTATCAGAGCCGATGCATGCTGGGATTGTTTGTGACTCACCAGGAGGTACTGTAAAGCTAACAGGGCCTGGCAGCACCTGTGCCCCCACATTCCAGCTGCCAGCACTGTGCTGCGGGGCCCAGGAGAGGCACATTAGCCGGGGCTGCGGCTGGAACTCCGTTAGCCCGGTCATGCTGGGGAAATGTCAGCCGCGAAACCAGCCAGGCCCACTGAGCCCTGAGCCTGGCTCTGGCGCCCAGCATGAGTCTGACATGATCATGGACGGCGGTTGTGACACATGTAAGCAATGACTCCACACAGCTATCTGATCAGCATTACGCCACTGTCAGAAGGCTCTGACTACAGGAGCGTGATGAGAGCTGTGATAGGGCTCGCTCTCTCATATGGGTCAGAGATGGAGGTAGCGGTCCACCACCCTGAAGTGCGACACACTACCTTTACAGTATCGACACCATTTGATCTGCATAAAAAAACACTCCCAGACTCACAATTACATTCTTTCGTGTATTCCCATTAATCAATGTATTTATTTCTCACTTGATGTATTTATTTTTAATGAACACACAAGTAGGATTTAAAATATACCCGGAGCAAAACAAGCATTATTTGTCATAAGCCTGCGTGTGCATCAACCATCAATCATTGCCATCACAATTGCCACAGTCTGCTGTCAGGGCCTATTACCGCTGAATTCATTTCCCTCAATTAATTCAAAATCTAACCCCTTGGCAGCCACCAATGTATGTTTTTTTTATATCCATCCACCCACCTATTTGTCAAAATGGACTCAGTGACAGTACAGTAATGCATTCATTATAAAAATGAGAAACAATAGTGCACACATATCATTAATTAACTCAGCATTTAGAAAAAAAACAAACAGCAACAGCATTCTGCATACACTTTGGTCACAACAATTCAGAATAGACTCTACTTGGATTTAGCTAGAATCAACATATTGTTGAATTTTTTAGTCCCCTAAAACAGAAACATTTCAGAGAAGAGTGTCTGATAATAATGTTTTTGCCTTTGATTGAACTGCTGTTCTATGAAGCTAAAGCCCTCACATGAGATCCCATCAGTAAGAGAAGACAAAGAAATGCCATCAGAGTCTCTTACTGTCTGATCATTTGTCTTATCTACATCACACACACACACCACACACAGACATGAACATAAACAGCGAAACAGAAATAGCACATAATTAATAAACATCACAAAGCACAACTATCCTTATCACTGAGGCTACTGTATCCTATTAAACAAGTGTTTTGTCTTCAGGAGGACAAGGAGACTTTCATGCCTAAAATGTAGTGTTTAAATTAATTAAGTGTGAACAAGATTTAACTTCAGGATATCATTTGAAAGTATAATTGCCCATAGGGATTAAAATGAACTCGGTGGGCTGTACTGTCACCCCACTGAGCTTCCCATGTTGGGAAATGTCCAGTTTTAAAGATTAATTTGCATCTTTGAGGAGAAAGTCTTAAGGGGTGTTAAAAGAAGAAAAGGGGAAAAAAAGGGAACTTGCTTGCAATCAGATGCCACTTGACTAAAATGTTCACCATGCAGAATCCACGATTAAATTTCTTCCTGTGCATTGATTCCAATCGTTTTAGTGGCTGTGCAGGGATCATTTCAGCGTGCATATTAATTACACAGGGCGCTTTGTCATGTGAGGGTCACAGCAGCCATGCTAGCAAACCTGGGTCATTTAAACTGGGAGTGCAGCTTTGTGGGCCTGCTGTGCACATCACGGTCTCAGTCAGAAGGCAAAGACCTGCAGAGATAGGTTGCTGGTGTGATTACCAGCTCAGTAATAAATACCAATTTCTCACCGGCACCTGCGGAACTCATGCGACTAAGCGGTTCACAATAGGATTAAAACATGCCTATTAGACTGTGTTTATTACAGATTAGAAAGTTAGGACAGCCAATTATTCTGATCACTCATAGTCCACCTGTCTTTTTTTTTCACAACATGAAAACTGTTGGAAAGTTACGCTCATAAACTCTCCTCTCGACTGCATGTAGCACCACTTGTTGCCCTATACTTCACTTTTGTAACTGTGAAACCTGTTTTCTCAACAAACAGATGTGGGTTGTGTAAGCCAAACTGTTTAATTTGCTTCCCGTGCAGTGCCTTTGCCACAAGTGTTGGTTGACATGAGCTCATGTGACATTTGGGAAGAGGGATGGGCTTGAGTCGTGGCTGGTTAGGCATACAGCAATGACTCAGCTTGCTGATGTGTGGGACATTTCTCACATCTCTCTAGGCAAACCCCTTCACACCAAACAGCTCCAAATAGCTCCTAACAACTCAGAGACCAGAAGAAACGAGATTCTCTCCCCATTTACTTTAAGGGGCACACATTTTGAAAAATAAATGTAATATGTTTCATACATCGTGGGGCTTCACCTAACAATTATTTTTTATTGGTTAATTTATCGATTCTTTTTTTTCAAGCCTAACCCTAACACCTGTCATTTATTTTTCAATATTTTATTCAATCATCTTCAATCATCAACAAACAAATATGACAAAGTGCAGGGCAGTATTCCACAACAAAAAATAGCCCAGTCTTAACTGGTTATCTGTGTGCTCCTTTTATTTTATATATTATGTTTGGGTGGGGACAAAAAGTAACTAGTAGTAGTAGTAACTCATCACCAGTATGCTTAACCTACTGTGGCAGAGGCATGACTGGAGATTATAAACAGGGTAGAACTGGTCTGTAGCAGGACATGTTATTCAGCATTCATAAATACTTCAGAGGAAACGCAACAGACATTATTCTGTATAGCTTTAAGTTTCACTTTTTACTTTTCCCCCAGTTTAAAATCAATCCTTTTTTTGTTTCACTGTTGTTATGATATTATTAGGGGTTGATTAATCATGATAAGCAGTAGATGGCACCAATTTGCTAGCTGGAAAATGTTCTACCACTGCAGAAGAGCAGAGGAGGCTATAACAAGAAGAAGTAATTAAAAGAATGCAGGTGGAACCTCAAATGGTGAAAAACAACAGAACAACATGACGCTCCTTTTTGGTTACATCTGATCCGTTGAGCTAGACTGTTTTAATCTCATGTTAAATTTTGTGTTCAACCTTTTCTAATGGAATATTTTAAAATGCACACACAAAATAGCTGCAATTCTGGTGATTCATATACAAATCATGTGATGTGTCACATCATTATTTTCTTTTACATTATAGAATGAAATGTCACAGAAATTTTAAAATAGAACAGTGATCCATACAGGGTTGATTGGTTGTGTCATGTGATACACAGGTGTTGATTGAGATTATATATCACTGTATGAATAATAACTAGGGGCTAAAAATATACAGCACAAATTATATTTTTTATATGTCTTATGTGATATTTGCATCAGAAAACCACACCTGCAGCAACTCTGTGTCCTTGAAATAATCACAGGTCATAATTCATCCACACTGTCCTGAACTTTCCTGTGTACTCTCATGCTAACGTCCATAAAGCATTTGTTGTTCAGTGGGAAACATGAATTACGCCCCACTCAGTATGTAGAACTGATATCCAAATCCTGTGATGTGTCCTTTTGAGGCACACCTAACAAGTTTGCTCGTTTCTGATTAGCTCAGCAGAAACTGTGATAGTTTTCCTTGATAAATTAGAGGAGGCAAGATTTAATGAACGGAACATGGGGGTCACCTTTGTTTCTTGGGGTGATACAATAAGAAAAAAACAAACAGATTTTTCTTACTGCCACATGCCTCTCCTTAATAATCAGATTTCTCATCCTCCTCGTAATAGAGGGTGCACAGAATCTCATTACCTTCTCTAGCTGAGGGGAGAGAGGCAACACTTCTTCTTTGACTTCCTCTGTAAACCGGGGAGGGGTGGCGGTAGGGAAAGCATGGGACACACAGAGTTCTGCTTATTTGCACATACATCGACATCCCTTTACAGATATGTAAATGACTCGGACGAAACCCAAATGCTAAAGTCTACACCATTAGTTTTCCACTTCATAATCTCCACATGGGGCCGTTAGAGGGATAATGTACCATACAATACATGGTTTACTTTTAATTAATAGGGAAAACGTATTTTGAAACGAATATTAAATCTAGATTAATGTGGAAAACCTCCCAGCTCTTTGTAAATGTAATACTCTGCTCCTTTCAAAGAAAGACAGGAAGACAGCCAAAGCAGTTCAATTGAGGGATAAAAAAAATAAAAAATCTAAATTCAAGAGGCATGAAATTGTTAAATGTAACAATGGAAGATCACAAGATTATTTTTTTTGCCAAAATAACAAGTACATATGATCATATGGTCACTAGAGAAGAGGTAAAGTCATGCACGGAGGGAAAAAAAGGGTTCAAATTATAAATATATTTTTTTTTACATTGGTTGAGCTGCTGTAAATATTGCTTTTACTGGTATAACAGATGAATTAATTAGTTAAGAAAATAATTGTGAACACATGATAATTGAGTGATTGTGGAAGTTATTTATCAAGGAACAACACCGAGTCTTCAGTCATAACAGCAGGTTTGTGATGCTGAACTAAAGTATAATACTGCTTTGAGCTTAATGCTAACATCGGTTGCTAAAGTTAACATGCTGAGAGTAATCAGTTGCAATGTTTGGCATCTTATTTTAGCTTGGTAGCTTGCTAAAAATGTTGCAATTGGTTCTAAACACAAAGCACAGATGAAATTGACAATAATTTAATTAGTTTTGATATTTGGTCAGAATCTGAAGTATAAGACAAATTATACTTTGACCTGATGACGGTACAACAGGGTAAAACAAACCACCAAAGTACTTGTCAATGCTAGATGGTAACCGTAGATTTGTGAAACTCTTGCAAGATTTGCGCATGTTGTTTCTCTCTTTCTTGTGCATGTTTTTCAAACAAATGATGCTTAATAATGTAGTTCAGATCTGGTTAGGTTTAGGCACAAAAACACTTGGTCAGGGTGCAGGAAAGATCGTGGTTTCTCTTGAAATGATCATTCTTGCGAGATCTTTTGTGGGTCTGGGGTTGCTATGTTTACACGACCAGGCTTCATCTTCTGGAGAAGATGAATATCTGTGCCAATGTCATGGCAATCCATTAAAACAGTTGTTGAGATAATTCCGTCAGAAGCAAAACGGTGGATCAAAAGATCAACATTGCCATCACTAGATCCATAACGCTAGCATGGCAAGACATAACAAATATTGACTGGTTCCAGACTCTAAAAAAAATAGTTCTGAATAATTTCAAAGTGAATAGTTTTATGTTTTGAGTGTTCGTTGCAAAATTTGGCAATTTCACATTGAGCTCTTGCAACTTATGACAAGGGCTATTTACTGTTTTCACCAGTTTTCACTATCACTTGAAGTAAACGATTACTAAATCAATCTTTTTTAAGGAAAATATCGGTTAATGTATAATGAAAACAATTATCAATGACAGCCCTGGTTGGTTTAAAATCCTACTGTTTAAAAACAAATGAAAAGGACCAGAATCCCAATGTTTCCAATCTTTTTTCCCTCTCTTTCAGTGGTGCTCAGAAATATACAGTATCTCATAATACAACACATAACAATTATCATCATTGTCATTTTTCCCAGAACTCTGACTTTAATGCCAAGATATTTAAGAACAGAAATGCCCATACAGTTCCTCCATTCAAAAATGATACTGCCAGAGGCCCTGCAGTGATTGCAGAGGTTTGGTACATCAGTCTTCTTCTGAGGTTTTAAAAAACATCTTTTTGATCTCCTTTGATCATCCTTCCATCTGACAGACCACAAAGTAAAAGCAAAAAGGACAGCTCCTCCGCCACCTAAAGTGGTGCAGTACAGTATTACCCTCTGCATTGCTCTGCTCTCTCCAAATGCCAGACTTTATTGCCAGGTTGAGCCCTAGTTACACCAATCTGCACTTCATATATCCCCTGTTCCCATGTCCTTTGTCATAAATCCATCTTTCAAACATCACAAACTCCCTTGATCAATACACTGCTGCATTCCTCCTTGAACTTACAAGCATACATGTCGGCCAAGCCTTACAGCTGAAGGGGCGTTTTTCTTTCATACATTTGTCACTGACGGTGCTTCTTGTACACTGTACAAGTGGCTCTTCTTTTATGAGCACATGGAGTGTTCCCACTCCCCTAAGCAGGAGGTGACAAAGCATTTAGCAGCTCCTCTCCAGTAAGTGACACATTTGGCTTCAGTTTGCATTAAGCACAACAATTAATGCATGTTAATTCTTAATTATGCTAATTTCATTTGAAACTGGCTGTGAGGTTCTAACAGGGTGGCTGGGTGAGAGAGGATACGTTGACGACATGGGGTTGTTGTTGTCTCTGGTAATGCTCCTAGCACATTCACATGTCCTCTGGTGTTAGGGACCCTTAATGAGGATGGAAGTTCAAACATGACATGCTCTCGCCTCATAAAAATAATTGGGCTGTTTTTTTAGCTGTCAAAAAAGATTGGAAAACAATGTAATTCATTTACGTGCATCCTTACCAAAATTTACAAGAGCACTTTAAGACATAATGACTGTGTTTTAAAACAAACCAGTGCTGCAACCGTGACACTCTGAAGATCTTTCAACACTTGTTTGTTTTACGAAATGGAAAACAATAAACTTATCAGTGATAAATGTAATTTTAAGAATGAAAAGAAAAAAATCAGTGTAACTCAATAACTTAAATACTGTTAGAAATATGATGAAATGATTCTAACTTGACATGTGCATTAAAGGGTATTTTACATTTTTGATGGCTGAAGGTTTAAGTAGGTGTTGAAACTGTACTCTGCTTTTAGGATTTTAGTATTTCCATCTATATAAAAACCTAAACAAGACACCAAAGTTTCAAGTAGTAAAAATGTACACTTCAGTCTCAGTGTCATCTGGCTTAATTTTGCCCTGGAAATCTTTATTTTTGGAGTTCAGTCCTGTGTCCAGTCACAGCTTCATACTCAACATCATAATTCCCCTGAGGAACACAGCAAAGCGATCTGTCTGGTGGGTAATGTACTGTACACATGTGCTTTAATGAGATACAATTAAATCAAACCAAATTGTGTGGACAACTTAGTGTATCTAATTTTCTACGATTCTTGCTGGAAGCAATTTAAAGCAAATTTTAATAAAAGTTTGATGTTTGTGTCAGAAGAAATGTCCTGTTTCTTTAAAGTGTGCCCTATTAGCGTAATTCCCCAACTAGAAACCTGCAAAATGTGCACTTTCGATTTTTACATTTCAGAAAAATGTCTCTAATTCTCTTGTGCTTAGGGTATTCAAGGAAAATGAACAAGACATGCCTCGCAATGTTAAAGACTGTGGCAGTCGGAATATTTCACCTGACATGAGCTGTGCAAGTCGCATGGCACAACCAACCACAACTGGGCCATTAAATATATGTAAATGAAGAGAAACACAAGAGAGCCGGGTATAATAGCACGCACAAGGGAGAGATGGATCCTGGGTAGTGATTAATTTATTTGATGATGCCTCTAGTGAGGAATTTTAGGTCACAAATGAAGTGACAGGATGACAAATTACCATTTTAAGGAATTTACTGGGAATCATTAATGAACAATTGTAAGGTAGTTTACAGCAGGCAGGGAAAATGGAATTAATGTAGATCTCTTTCCTTATCTGAGATACATTCATTTTATTCATTTTTAGCACATCCTTTCAGGAGTGTCTTATAAGTATTATATGAGATGCATCAAGATTTTCTCACTGAATAGCACATTTATTTTGCATAAAAAAGGTGCACGATTAAATAGCTGTTTTGTGGGGGATAAAAAAACATACAAACATAAGGAGCGGTAATCTGCTTATTTGTCTGGATAAAGCCAGCTATAATTGCGCATTTAAGTTTCTTTACTAAGTAGCACTCATATTCTCTACTGCTCCAAGAAGTGTAGCTATCAAGCCACATAGACTTAAAGTGATTAAGGATGCTCTGTGTATCATTCTGTGTCTAACTAGTTAAAAATAATTCTGATTCCACTGTAGATCAACACCTATGATGATGCTTAATAATTTCAAGCACATGTCTAATTAATCAAAGGATAATGCAGAGTGGTGTAAAGCCTGGCAGATTCCTTATAGGACACAATTTACAGACTGCTTCTGGCATCTTTAAAACAATTTGGCTTTGTCACTGACAAAATAAATCAATTCATTAATTAAAATTAAGTTCATGTGTATCATAGTTTATTTAAGTGTTAAAGGAGACAGATGCTCTTTCAAGAGAGCTGTCAAGCTTGTCTGTCCTGTTCACTTTGCTGCCTTTAAATGGCTTTTAAAAGCCAGTGGTACAAGAGAGCTGAGATGACAGGAGGAATCTTCACTGCGTGTATTAATTCGACAGATTCCTTGATTCCCCTCCTGGGCCCCTTTGGAGGACCCAATGCTTCAGCGACTTGATGGTGCATTACAGTAGGTGTGACAAATATCTTTGGTTTAGAAGTGCGAGTGCTGTGTTGGTTCACAGATGACATGTCACTGGGATGTCTAAAAACACTCATAATTGCACTTTCCAAAAGGGAAGCAGTGTCCCCATTTGGTCAGTGCTGCAATGATCTGTCCCTTAGAGGAAGCTACTCTGTGTCTAATAGTGCTATTTGTTGTGGCATCATAATAGAGGAATACACTTCACTTTGATTTAAAAAAAAAAAAAAAATCAAATGGAGTGTTGCTTCTGAAAAAGCTTATTTTTAGAGATACTACTCTGCTACACCATACATAACTTTGTACATTACTCTGTTCTCAACACCGTATACTACTCCATACTCTACATGTTACGTTACTTCATATCTTACTCCGTATATTACCACAGATCTTACTCCATATCTTACTATGTATACTTGTGTATTGTGGACCACTCATTGCTGTGTTATTTGCCATCACTATATCTGGACCCACAGAAGAGAGACAGTAAACACTATGTAGGGCTATCTCCCTGCAGGGTTTAAATCTCTATATGATATCAATATCAATAACAAATTGCCTGACAGCTCTGTTCTACATAACATCTCCTTGACACACTACTCTTTATTTATGCCACAGTACAAAGAAGTAGTGCACCAGTATTCCTTTTCTCTGTCCCAGTTTGCATTAAATCAAATATCACAGAGGGGCGACTGGGTGTTTCTACGATAGATCGGGGTTACTTTGCTCACAAGTTTCCTCTAGATTAATTACATGAATGATTACTTTGCTCAGAAAAGCAACATAAGACTGGCAGTAACACAACAGCCTATCACAACTCACTGGTGCAGACACAGCCTATTTTTGCTCACTACGCAAGTATTGCATTAGAGGGAAACGTGGAAATTGGATGCTGAAATTGAAAAGTCTTTGAAGAGCTAGCCCTGCAGAAGAATGAGCCATTTCTCTTGTTCTCTTTTAACAGCTCAAAAATAAAAAAAACTGATTTATTGATTATCTAATAGGGTGGTTTATCATTTGTCAAGAAGTTTGTTGTTTGTTAGAGGGAACAATGTACATTTCTCTTTAAGGTTTAATTTGAATAATTCAATTTTGAGCGCAAGCCTGCATGTTTTGAGCTGAGAGGTCATCAATTTACGGTTGTACTTGATTGTGGTTATTCAGCTAACAAAGGCTTTTAAAAAACAATCTGTTATAACTATTTTAACTTCAGACACAAGACAGTCTGCAGATACAGAAATATGAAAAACAGACAGTTGGATAGAGAAACAGGAAGACATATATAGTAGATATGAAACTCGTATCTCCAATGCAAATCCTTGCTTTTTATTTTTTAACCAGACATGGATAGTCTACCTCTGCATAACCTCTGACCAAACCTCTTTGGTGTCACAACTGAATGCATGAATGACCAGGGTAATGTTCACACTCTGCATTGGTTACACATTGCATGTACCATGAAAGTGACTATGAGCTTCTTTCCAGATTGTGCCCAATTTCATGGTGCTATACACACAGAGCATCAGTTGATCACACTGATTTGCTGTATACAGAGTGTTTTCTATACTTATAAGGGACTGTCAATAGCATGCCATAGTACCATAGTAATGCCAACATTAACAGAGCAGTTTGCATTTGTATATTGCTACAGAGAGTTATGCAAGTAGGACTTAAAACAATAATAAATTAAGATAAGAATAAAGCGTCATTTAACACATGTATCTTCTGTTTGTTTAAACAGACAGTAAACAATTTCTGCCACTAGGGGTCCCTGAATCAAAACGATGAAAACAAAAGGTGTAGATTGATAACCTGAAGTACAGTTTGGTAAAGAGCAACATATTGTATTAAAGTTTAAACTTCCTCACATACACCGCCAAGCCAAAAAACAAAGTCACACAATCTAATATCTCGTTGGACTGCCTTTAGCTTTGATTACAGCACGCATTCGCCATGACATCATCACAACATTTATTTCCATCCAGAGTTGCATTAATTTTTTGCCAAGGAAAATCAATCTTGTATTGATAATATGAGAGTCGGGCTGCTGCATAAAGTCTTCTCCAGCACATCCAGCACATGTTTCTCAATGGGGTTGAGGTCTTGACTCTGTGGTGGCCATTCATGTATGAAAATTATGTCTGATGCTCCCTGAACCACTCTTTTACCATTTAAGCCTGATGAATCGTGGCATTGTCATCTTGGCATATGCCCTTACCATCAGGGAAGAAAAAGTCCATTGATGGAAAAACCTGGTCATTCAGTATGTTCAGGTAGTCAGCTGACATCATTTTTTTGGGCACATAACGTTGCTGAACCTCAACCTGACCAACTGAAGCAACCCCAGATATTAACACTGCTCTCACAGGCTTGTACAGTAGGCATTGGGTATGATGGTTGCATCAATTCAACTGCCTCTCTTCTTACCCTTCTTACCTCTGGAACAGGGTAAATCTGAACTCATCAGACCACATGACCTTTTCCCATTGCTCCAGAGTCCAATCTTTATGCTCCCTAGGAAATTGAAGCCTTTTCTTTTCAATTACCCTCATTGGGTCCCAATCCCTTGAGTTTTCTTAGCATTGTGCATGTGGAAATGCTCTGACTTTCACTATTAAACATAGCCTTGAGTTCTACTGTTGACTTTGTACCATTTGATCTCACCAAACACTTAAGTGATCTCCGATCATGATCATGATCATGATCATTCAAAAAAAAAAATATGACAGGATATGTCAGGATCCGACATGGTTGTTTGAAACACGAGGAGCTACTCGCTGCATCAGTTAGGGTTAAATAAGTTGTTGCCAGCTGAAACGTATCAATCACTGCAGTATCCAATGGATAGCTCTTACCTATTTGCTTAGTTAAATCCAGGTGGTGACTTTTTTTGGGTCAGCCCGTGTATATTGATATAATATTTATATGAGACTATATCGTCTTAGATTTTGGATTTGATTATATCTTGATATGGTATAAGTGTTCAGTCTTTGTCTGGTTTTGAAGGCTGTATTGCAGTAAAGTGATGTCATTTTCTGAACTTACCAAACTGTTATATTTGTTCTAAACTTGTCTTTAACCACTTAGTCATTATTGTCATGGTCCAAATCCTACCTGTGTCTGTTTTCCCAACCTTTTTCTGTGTACACCTGTATCTCATTAGTTAATCACCCCCTGTGTGTCTAATACTGTGTTTTCCCTTCGCTCTTTGTTGGTTCCTCTTGTAGCTCAGTCCTGCCTTTCCTTCGCATTTACTTTCATTTGCTTCCTGATTCCTCATGTTATTCTGGTTTGTACTTTGTAAATTGCTGTTGGATTTCTCCTGTTTTGTTATCTGCCATTTGCTGCTTGTATTTTGAATTTAGATTTTTGAACTTCAGCTTTCATTACAGCTTGCTTTCAGTTTTCAACCTCCCTGCTTAAAGTGTCTTCATTTTTTTGTATTAAGCCTAATAATTACATCCATTAATGATAATTATTTATCAAAAATCTCACTGTGTTAATATTTTGTCAAAGAACCAATAGTCATCCCTACAATATAGTTGCAATAATAGGTATAGGTAAATACTGTGATATCTGATTTTCTCACACTTCTGAAGGGATTTCTAAATATTGAAAAATATGTTGTGCATCAAATCAATCAATCAAAGCTTTATTGTCATCAGTGATTATTATTATTATCATTATTATTATCATTACCATTATTATTATTTAGCTGTACCAACAAAAGTAGTGCAACAAAATGAGATTAAATTTCTCTGGGATCCCATAACACAAACACAATAAACACACACAATATATAAATATAATAATTTAGAACTAAAACCAAAACCATGATAAATACAAATATTGCAAAATTATATTGAGGGCACATCACTCACCCCCACGCATATGTATCATCTGATGTTTCCCTGAGGTTTTAGCGACTGGCAAACAAATGAAATTTCAGGCCAACAAAATACATAACAAAATTCTAATCATTTTTTACTTTTTAATTGGCAAATGTTGCATATTATACCCTAAATGCTGTGACCACCTGTACATATTTAATGGGAACCTGAGAACCTACTGATATCACCTCTTCCACTGATACAAAAAAAGTTGCTATTCCCTCTCTTCCCTCCTCTCCTGCTCTTGGCCTTTGTGGCGAGAATAATAAGCTGAGTGCAAGTGATGTGTGTGGTTGTGGTTTGATTAACCTCTGCTCCAAGCTGTTTCTCCACACAATATCATTGCCTATTGACCTGCAGGTGCTCAGAGGTAGGGCCGTTGCAAAGGTCTGGAGATGTGGGACTAGCAGTGGTAACAGGCCCCGGCCTAATTGTCTGTTCTTTGTAAGCTGAAGTTATTGGCAGCTGCCACTGTCTCAACCGTCCTAGCTCCGGCAAAATGAACCAGGGCCTGCTAATTGCAATGGCCTTTTCATCATCTCAAATCAAACACTTTCATACAAGCCAGCAGAGGCAGCATCCTCTCAGGCCATTAGCAGAGTACTGTAAGTATAGCCCTGAGTTTAGAGCTGGACAGGCGCATCACCACCACCACTCCCAGGATGTTACACAGTGTCCCTCACTAGTTATGGGAGTATTTAGCACACAGCCACACTGACCTCCCATCTTTCCTTACCTGAATGCCATAACCCGATTTTACCAGTCATTTAAGAGGCTGGTTGGCAGGAGAGCGGATAGCAGCTCAGATGGCGGGTGTAAGTGGGGGTGTGATGGTGATGTTCAACGGTGCTGGATTGTAAGGGAGGGCAACTGGTCCTCCTGACAAGAGATCAATACTGTCCTCAGAGTGGCTGGAGTCAAGCTGCTGGGTCTGACAGGGGGCCGTGTGGCGTAATTGGATCAGGGGGCGCAGCAAGTCGCCTGCCCACCCCCCTTCAGTACTGTCACAGCTGTCACATGTCATCCCCCTGCACTGCTGTCACCCCAGGAGGCTAGTGGTTCTCTCCCTCTCCCCTTCCCCTCGCACCCATGCAAATGTCCACTTAGCAGATGAATGCCGCCGATATTAGGCACATTCTTCATGCCTTTATGCAAAAGTAAAATGTATGTCATTTGAGAATTTCATGGAAATAAAGTCACCATTTACTCCGAGCCGAAAGAGTGAAACCGCCTGTAAAAAGCGAAAATGGTTTGGTTCAGCTTATTAAAAATGGAAAGAAAATAAGGCTTTGGAAAAACAAACAATGAGGGAGTTGAGGATTAGAGGAAATAAGAAGAAAAGCACAAGAAAAAAAACTTTATAGACATCATACAGTAATGAAAAATCTCTCACCTCTATATTACCTCATATAACTCACCAGCAACACTTAATCCGAAACTATTGATTGACTGATGTGTAAGCTTGCAGACTGTCTGTAAATTGACCCGTGCATTGTGAGGTGTCAGTTGTGTTCCAATAAACACTGCAGCACTGTTGTCAGATACAGCTTAAGTTTATAGAAATGGACGAAAAAAGATGTCCAGCATCTTAATTATCTTAAAATGAACTGCATGATCACTTTAATCTGTCATTTTTCAGCACAGCACAAGGGAGATGATGATCGATTTCAATAGGGAAGACTGTGTGCTGTAAAAAGACAACAATGGACATAAAGATTGTCTGCTGTTAATCTAGCCAGTGTGGATTTCCAACGGAAAGCACTCTTAAAGCAGGGCTCTATTCAATTCCTGGTGGAAACTGAGACTGTTTAGTCCAGCATGACTAAAATGCTTCCCAAATCTAACTGTTTGAAAGCCTCAGTAATTGTTTCCATTTCATCCAAAAACAGCCTGAGCGTATTTGGAATAATCACACATCATGTGACAGACGCGGATATTCTCCGACCGCAGACATCACAGAGCTGGGCGGATTAAAGACTGGTTAAACATTAAACAGGAGTCCATATGTAAATTTACAGCGCTAATTAGGAGATGCTGTCTGTGATGTTATCCTCCAAGAGACTCTCTGCCCTCAATTTTCACACACTTAATCAAATTAAAAGCTTAGGAGCAGCATGATTATCGGATTATCACTGATACATGTACAATTCCTTTTAGTTTGGGCAAATAATGGGCAGATTCCGGTACAATCTAACTCACTTTTGTTTGTTTTAGATGTCTATGGTTTGGAGGGAAAAAGAAAAATCACTTGTCATATTAAATCTATCCTATTCTATGTTTAATTTTCAGCTAATATTCTCATATTAGATATGGCTTGATGTTCTAAATGTGTACAAAAGACACCTTTATTTGATTTTTTTTTTTACATTTCTGTCTTGTCATGAGAGGGTTTGATGTTGACATCTGTTATGGCACAGTTCAGATGGCCCCTCTTTAATCATGAGGCCTGAAGACTTGAGGACCTCAGGGCTGGCAGAGGCTTTTCACACAGGCAGAACACATTTCACAAGTGTACTTGCACATGCACACACTGCAAGGGTTAATACACTAAAAGAACATGCACAAGTGAACTCACATAAACACAGGGGGTGAAGCTGAATCCCTGTTTCACTGATCTATGACAGCAAAGACTCCTTGTGGGACTGCACGTTCACCTTGGCAGTCTCAACGGTTCAGCAGCCCCAAGGATGTGGTTAACAAATCGGGAGAGCGCTCGCCAACTTCAGGGCGGTCGCAGGCTTGTGCTAAGTGATCTGTATTCCCTGTGAATCTGCTGTTCCTTAACCCTGTGAAATTAAGAACACTTCCTGAAACTCACCCCCCAGACCTCTCACATAATACAGAAATTCAAAAAGCACCATGCATCAGTGTCCTTGTGTAATGTAAGGGGAGAAAAAACAGCCACAGCAGAGCCAAGAATTTCCTTCCTTAGACATTATTGAAAAATTCTTACAGCTATCCACATAATAACTCCCTCATACTGTGCCACAATATGCGCACAAGATGGCTTTTTAATTCATGTTTTTTTTTTTCACCCTTCTGTCTCTCAATTTTTGCAAGCTTTTCTCCACAGTAGGAATTCCACGAGGCTATACCCAAGTTTTGTCAAAGTGTTTTGTAGACATAATTTACCAGATACCACCTGCTGTAAGACAGTTAACAGCAAAAAGAACAAGGCTCTCCGAGTATCGAGGAAAGTAAAGATTGGCAGGTGAAAGTGAGGCTTACAGGCTGACCTACACACAAGACCTCTTCATCCGTGACTCATAATCACTACTCTGGGGGAGTCACATGGTCTGCTAAAAGGCAGCCAAAGCCATTATGGGGGTGCTTAAAACTCCACTTAAAGATCACTTTATAGGCTATTACTTTAACTGTGGTTAGGTATTTACATGACACCTCCAGCAGCTTTTTGGTTTGGTAATACATTTGCTTGTGAGTAGAGCATCTTATGTGACTGTTACTGTGACAAATGTGGTCAACATCCAGGCAAGTCCTATATAAAAGGTGCAGTGTATTTCTGCTCATCTGATGAAGATCCCAATGTTGTACTTAAGGACAGCACAAGAAAAGGCCACATATTCAACAAAGCACATTTATAATATCATCTTATGTATTGTAAACAAAACATTATTTACAGAAGCTAAAATCCTTCACATTTCTTAATTTCTTGGAGGACATTTGTATGATGGCATGAAATGCTGCTGCTGTAACACTGTGCATTACATGACCAGGGCTTTGTCCCCCAGCAGGGTAAGCTTGGATCAGTGGAGACAGGCCCTACCCTGGGGTCAGCGGCGATCGCGCGACCACACCATTCTGACATGACGTGTAGCCAGGGCGATGGTGTGTAAATAAAGGGAGAGAATTGCAAATCTTGTCATGGCTGCAGCGAACAGAGCAGCTCAAGCAAAGATGGTTGCCCGCAAACCTGACTGGGAGCTGGTTCGTGGGCTCTGTGTGGAGGTGGCTGGCTGGCCGGCTGGGGAGGAGAATGACTACCATGACTACGTCCCCACTCACACAGCCTCCCTCTGGCCTGACAGCTCAGGAGCAATTCACCCGGCTGCTCACTGCTGACATATGACTTAATCAACCATATGTGCACTAATGAATGGCCATATGAAAACAATTAAAGCTATCAGAGTGGCCGTGGCAGGTATTCTGCTGTTAACAATTCAAGTTTTTTCTCAGCTGCTTAATCATATCTGGGAAAGTACGATTACATACACATGCAGTAGATGACTCCGGTCGCTGACAACTTCCAATTACAACTTTCATTTTTCTCCTGCCACTTTGAATGTATGCGAGATAATCACGCTAAATAAAAGGCCATTATCAGCCATTTTCTGACAATTAAGCTACAGATGGATCAAGATTATTATTTTACTTCAATATTTCAATATCCTGCTCTGTGTGAACCCCATGCATTGTGCAAATGTCTCCACAACAAAGGATTACAATCAATTAAACATTTATGGAAATGGCATTGCTTCCTGTAACGCCAGGCTATTTCCCCTGACATTTTGCACCTATTATATTTTCATTTGATGATGTTCCTGACTCAGACTTGGACATTTTGATAAACATGGACATGATGGACAAGGTAACGTAAGCATGTCTTTATCAGAGACAACATCTTGTGTTTCCCCACAGTTGGATGATTACAATAATCACAGGATGTTGAAAGAATAATTACAATCATTACCTCTCTAATTTATAAAACTCTCTTTAAAATGGCAAGCATTGTTTATGACTTTGGGCTAAGCATGTTATAGTCTAACTTATGGTGAGCCAAAAGGACTTTTTTTCTTTTCACGGATAAACAATCTGATTTTAATTTGAGGTTTGCACCTTAAATAACATGAATTTAAGCAAAGAGAAGTTAAATGAATGTTATCTTTTGCTGTAAAATTCTTAAGATAGATGATTAGTTCTACATTACACTACATTATTTCACACATTTCCACTGAACTTGCCATGCTTTCAACCTGCGCCTTGAAATATGCAAACAGAGTAAGCAAGAATTGTGAATTTGTGTAGGGGAAGTGCCCATAGGTTGAAGTGAAGATTCATATCCTCTGCTTGTCATTCATATCTGTGTTATGCATAATGTCATCTCACATTATCAATCAGTTTAATCAATAGGATTTACGTGAACCTTTTCTGACACATCTATAATGCCATAAAATGCATTATGAAAATCCTTATAAGGTGTTATAATGCGTCTATCACTGTATAATCATAGTTATACGAATAGATGAATATTCATAATGATTTATATCATAAATATATGTATAATTATTACACCAATGTCTATAAAAGATCAATCAGATTTTCCGCTACTTTTTTAAAATCAGAGTATTCCAGTCATTGTAGATCCGGACCAATTTTTGGGGCTGATACCAATATTAGGAAAAAAAAATTCTGAGATGGTTATTTCAGCCGATCCAAATACATATTTTGGAATGATCCCTCAAATAAGGTTATCAAACACTTGACAGAGATACATAACAGACAACAAAAGCTACTGGCTAAAATGTGACCAGTGCACTGAAACATTTAACTAACTTGGAATTTCAAAATGATAAATGATCACAAGCATCTGTTTCTACATTAAAATCAAGAGTTTTCACATCGGTGTATGTCAGGCAACATATATATATAATACATAATAGCCAACAGATATATAGGTTGGACTCTTATTCATTGTATGTTAGTACCTGTTCAAAAAAACATTCTAAAGCATTTTTTGGCCTGTTGTTACATTGACTTAATCTTATTTTTTTGCACAATATCATATCTGCTTATACCTCAAAAAAATATCAACTTTACTTAAAGCACCAAATGGCCACTTAAAGTAACTTATAATCACATCATAATGCATTAAAATAGTGATTCTAATGTGTCTTAAAATGATTATAATGTATTACAACTATTAACATTGTAATATACTTTGAAAATAGTGAGTGACAAGCAAATTGGAAGTATTGATACTTATTCATAAATGTTTTATAATATGTGATTTCTGTTATAAAGCATTGTAAATATTTCTGATTGCTTGTAACTATAGGCACATTTAACGCGTTATACGTAACGAGTTCAGATCAATGTTATTAAGCATTATGCATATGCTTAAGTGCATATAACTATGATTATTCAGCACTATAACTGCCTTATAACGCATAATAAGTATCCTCATAATACAAAGTAATGCATTATAGACATGGCCATCATAATGAATTATGATTTTTGTTATAAAGATTTAAGGGATATACTCTAGTGGTTAAATATATCCATAATGTGGTTCTATGAAACCTGTTTATAATGTATTACAATGCATTATAGACAGGGGCGTCATAGAAAGTGCTACCATGAATTGTATTTTGCCTGTCATCTACAGTAGCAGCAGTCTTTTGGGGAGTACTCTGATGTATTAATTCACTCTACTTTTTTTTAAAGAATAAACCCTGGAGTATTGCTTGCTTTTATGCATTTGTACAACAAAAAGGTCTATAATTCATGTTGTTACTCAGAAAAGGAGAGTTAGGATAAACAGCATGGTTCATTCCATCATAATCCTTCATTCAACTGGCATATAATGGGAATTTCAACAGTCATAGCAGATTAACCTTGCGTGTGCTTTCTATAGGCCCCTCTTTGATACATTTACATGCATCCTGACCAAAACTCTGTTGTTGAATTATATCATTTCCATTTTTTTTTCTCACCAGCTTGACCTTCCTCTTGCAAAACAATCACAACTGTTATGTTGGAATATTTAGTCATAGTGATTATATAAATAATAAATCCCTTGAGGTAGGAATATTCTCAGTGGACCTGTTTAGTAATACACTGCATAGTACAGGTGCATAGTACAGGATTCAGATCCAGAGTGTTCACAACTGGAAGGTCATATTAAGTAACACAAAATAAGAGAAGTGGGTATTTCCATGGTAATGGAATGTGAAATCCCTGTTGCAGTGGGTTAGTGTGAAAATGTCACAACTTCAGTCCTGGTGGAGTCCACCTTAAAACCGAATTAACATACATTTTATAGATTTCAGGGTCTCTGCTATGTAGCAGTTCACATGGCTGATTTCAATGTCCTGGACAAATGTGAGAAATTCAAGTCAAATATTTGTTTATTGAGCTTAAAAACAATTCACAGAGACAATATAAACTAGTTTTTGACATTTTCAGGCTATTTTGATTTCCATGTGACTGAGCACTACCCAAGTATGAGAAAATTGTAAATTGTGAGTTGAATTGAATAGGTTTTGTCATTTATTCAATATTTCTTTTTTAATTTAAAGTCAGTGAGTAATGATGGCATTATAATTAACATATAAACCATGCGCAACAATGTTAGGAATTACACAAACCATTTAAATAAAAAGCACACAACCTGAGGTACTACTACATCAGTCCCACACTTTTTGTGTTGACAGATTTGGGAAAAGAAATGCAGTCTCATACTTTGCACCTCAATCAAGCAATAACTTGCAAGAGATCCAAAAATTGGACACATTTATATCCATTTATTAATTCAAAGTGAAACTCTCGCCAAATGCAACCTAGGCTTTATCTGTGAACGTATATGAGTCAAACTTTCAGGTAAATGCATAATTACGACGAAAGAGGCACTTTTAAGATTTACTGTAGTTTCGTTTTCGGGCAAGCTAATTTTGAACGGGAGTGCATGGGGCACTGAGCTAGCATCAAAAATGTATATTTTTAAAACACTAAGAAGGCTCGACACAACATGAAACTTTGCTCGTAGCATCACCAGGGTCTCTACACATGAAAACGAGCATTGGGGAAATTGTTTGTGTACACAGTTTACTAAATAGCACGTAGCTTCTGTTCTCAATGCTCGTGTTCATGTGTAGAGACCCCGGTGATGCTACGAGCAAAGTTTCATGTTGTGTCTACGGTAAATCTTAAAAGTGCCTCTTCTTCGTAATTATGCATTTACCCATATTACCCGTATATACATTCACAAATAAAGCCTAGGTTGCTTTTTGGTGAGAGTTTGCTTTAAGGGCTTATGTAGGAATGTGGTGAAGGAGGAATGTGGTTGATTTTGTTGAGCAAGACCACTAGCTCCAGTTCTTAATTGTGGATTTTTGATTGTCATGTTTTATATGCTGCATTTAAATATGTTGTGACTTTGATATGGCTGCTACCTCGGCCAGTTCTCTCTTATAAAAGCGATTTTGAGCTCAGTGGGACTTCCTGGTAAAATAAAGATGAAAAATCTGATTTTTTCATATCACAAAGTTTTTCAATGGTCATAATTGATCTTTTTCACATTCTTTGATGAATGTTAAGTGCATCTGATGAATTATGTGTGACCACCTGGAACAGCAGTCAGCCTCCACAGTTAAGAGCACAATACTCACAAGCAATAAACAAAATACAGGTCCGAAATCTCCAACTTTGAGATCAATTAACTTGTCTAAGCTTTGATGATGCACCTTAAATTGATAAAAAAAAAAAATCAGATTTGGCCCTTTAAATGACATTTTACAGAAGACCGTGAATCATGGCAGGTGGTGACGGGGGATCAACCAAGAAGCAGATTCTGATAAAGCTCTAGATTCAAGAAATTCAGAGAAGTCTTTCTTTTTCAAAGGTTTACCTAGGAGCAACAGCTGAAGTTGATTTATTGTTTTACGTCAGAACAGGTTCTTTTGGGTTTTTTTTCCTGCAGAGCATTTTAACAGGATGCCATCTCCCATGATTTTATTGCTCGTTATAAGGCTCATTTACACACTTTCATGAGAATCGTCAGTCAAATTGACTTTATTTGGATGGGAGACCATAAAGCCAATACTATAATACCAAGGACTGTACCTGTCTGACTTCCTGTGTTCCATAATAGCCCTCCTTAAAACAAAAACATGATTTTATATTCTTGTAATACAGATTAAACAAACAAGATATAATGTGTTGGTGACGTTAGGAGGTGTTGGTAAGCAGTTTTCCTTTGGACAGTGCCCAGTTTCCCTCAGTTACAGTCTTTTTGTTAAGCTATGATAACTAGCTGATAGCTGTAGTTTCATATCTTTGGATGGGGTGTTGTCAATCTTCACATCTTATATGCAGCAAGAAAACAATTAAGTGAATTTTCCAAAATGTTGAACTGTTCCCTCAAGTTTTAGGACGGATTTTCTCTTAAACTTCATTTAAATGATTAAATGTTCTCTACCACCATTGCTCCTAACATACGGGACCATTTAAAATGTTATTCGAACAAACTAAAAAAAGGCATGGTTGTCAACCTTAAAGGTCCAGTGTGTAGGATTTGGTTCTGTCTAGTGTTGAGCTTGTCATCACCTTCAATACAGTGGCAGCTAAAAATGCAAAAGGCCCTCTCTGCAGCCTGTGTTTAGTTTTTCAGTTCTGGGCTGGCTGACTGTGAAAAACAATAGTACAACAGTCTTTATTTTTTAACTGAGAAAACCTGAATCAAATAATTTCCTGTATTTCCAAATTTAGATCTGAACCCTTATATTGTCTTTTGATTAAGTGCCACTTTTTTCCTCCATGAAATCGGAGCTACACAGAGCAAACATGATCACGCAGTGAGTAGTTATTCTATAAAAAGTTGCCATGGATACTTTTTTTTCATACACAGTTCTGCCATTTCTCTCTTGCTTCCCCTACAAAGAGCTATGATGTCCGTTCTCTTTATCCCTGTCAGTAACAAGTAGTACCTCTTTCCAGGACATGGTTTGTCCTCTAAAGCAAAGTTGCTGACATTGTTGAGGAATGACTGAACTCATAACAGAGCAGCGCTTGTGATACGCTTCACATTGGACTCTATTCACACCACTTTAAAAAAATTAGTAATGGTATCCCCAGGTGTAGCGTACTATATACGGCTGTGTGATTACAATATCCATATGCACTGTGGGACCCAAGGTATGTAGAGGAAGATAGGAATCCTCCATACAAATATGAAAATCAACAGTGTCTCCCTATTCCATATATAATCAGTCAGCCCACTGCAGGAAGAGATATCAGCCTAGCTTTCCATTTGCTGATAGTGGCATGCAGCGGCATTAAGAAATCACCCTGAATGTGCCGGAGTAGATAACTGAACATGTTGGGTGTCTACTGGAGATATATTTACACAAAACAGGGAGTAGACAGGGTAGATCTAATTGACTAGGTAGCAGTTTGCCGAGGTTGTTGCGGCAGGTCTCGGAGTCGAGTGGATGAGGGGCTTACAGAGAGGCCGTCAGAGAGCAAAAGATTAGTGCTGACGTCTCTGCCACATCAATTACAACCCGCTGCTTGGCTGGGGAGAAATCCCCACCACTGTCTCTTCAAGGCCACCAAGCACAAACTGGGTGTGTCAGAGGTCATCCAGGGGAGGAAGCACAAGGCCTCGGCCCTCCCTGTGGGAGTCGCTCCTGTGGACTGGTGGTTTGAAGTCCCCTGTGGAGGGAGGTGCCACAGTGAGTTTCACAGCAAACGCCAGACCTGTCACTCACCACAGCCGCATGGTCCGGCACAGTAGGAGGGGAGTGGCAGGGATGGAGAGTATAGCTTGGGCTATTTTGCACTCTCTGTATTCATATTGTTGCATAGATGTGTATCATTGTTCTCATATGATGGTACTTTGCTTTTGCATTCACTTCTGAATCACAAATCAATTCAGACTGAAACTAACATTTATTTTCATTATTGATTAATCTGCAGATTCATTTCACGATTAATTGATTGTTCAGCTTTCAAAACCTAAAGAAATTGAGAAATCACATCTCAATTTTCCATTTTCTAAGTGACATCTTCAAATTGCTTCCTTGTCCATTTAAATGACTTAAACCCAAAAGACTCCTTATGTACTATCATAGATGACAAAGATAGAGCAAACAATTACATTTAACAAGCTGAAACCAGCAAAAATGTGATTTTTTGTGTGAAAGATAAAGATTATTTAAAGATTATCATAGATGACAATCAATTTTTTTATATCAACTAATCGATTCAACTAAAATCATTAATAGCTAATGTAGTTTAGTGGTTCCAAAAAAACAAATGCTGAACAAAATAATCACGTTAAATCTATACACAGTATATGGTTGCTAAAAAAAATAGTAGATAGAGTGAAAGCAGGAGAAAGGTTTTCCACCCTTCTTAAAATTAAAATTTCATAGAGTCTTCTGTCATTGAAAGGCTGCACAGTTGTGGTGATATGTTTAATCTCCACTACTCTTAAACCCAAACAACCTCTAATTCCAAACACTGCTGAGTCCAAAACATATCCGAGTCTCAGCTAATATGAACATGAAGTCTTGGTGAGCTGGCCACCAGGCCAGAACGGCATGAGGCCATCACACAGAGTTAGCCTGCCTAACCTGTCTGCCTGTTGTTGTTGGACCAGTCAGAACCCCCACCCCAATACATCCAGATCTGCATCCTTATCTGTGGGGGGCTGACACCAGGCATTAGCTGGTGGGGCATCTGATAGCCCCAACACCTTCACCTTAGGCCTGAACCCCTACCACGAACCTCCACCACCAGGCAGAGAAGCACTATGAAAAAATCTTCACACACCACTAAACTCTGTTTCTTGATATCAGCGTTATATCAGCTGCAGTGTCGCGATTGTTTCTACTATCATAACCCCTATCTTTTTAATCCAAATTGTACTTTTCCATGCTTGTTCAACAATTTTTTACCAATTTGCAGTTGTTCTGATATTGGTTTACCAGTATAACATCTACTTAGTTTTTTACTATAATTTTCTCAGAGTCAAGTGTATTATCTTTTTCTATTATTTATAAAAAATACTGTCATTCAGTCAGTCATATACTTGAATAATCCAGCACAGATACAAATCATGGTGATGAGACACTGAGAAGAACAATCCTTCAGTTGCCAAAACAACTATAAAACAAGACTTCAGAGACTCAGAGAATGGGATCATAATCCCATTAACTTTAATTAGATTTATGTGATGCTCACCTTTCTTCTGTGACAACAAATTAATGATAAGCCAAAGAGAATTAAAACAGTGGTAAGTGAAACCCTTTCCTTCCCCCCAAGGCTCTCTACTGGGTCCCAGCCTCACCTAAAAGCTCATGAGAATTTAGATCAAACCCCTCCTGCGTAGAGCTGAGTGAGACCAGCCATAAATTGCTAATAGACTAAATGAAACGAGGTAGGAGGCTCCTGCTCTGCAGCAATTACCCCTTAGATGTAGTCATTCATATCCCCGCGTGTCTCGTTCCATCACGGCAGTGCCAGCACTTTATCAGGCTGTCTTTGTTGCACGGCTCCGGGTTGGTAAGAGGACTGACCATGGTACCGATATGCAGGGGAGCATTTGAAACAACAAAGTGCCGTTTGACTGGCTGGCCGTTCACAAGAATGGCACCTCTTCCTGCCTTTCATGTAGCATGGGTTTATATAATCAATTATTAATCAAAGTGGTGTTTTGAAACTCAAACTCAAAGACACGTCTGCCACACTTAAGCATTTCCCTGTGTTTTTTATTTGCTTGGTTGCCTTTTCATGGCTTTATTTATGATGCTCTCATTTCTGAAGTTGCTATTAAGGTACATCTTCATGCAGCGGTGCGTTCATTTTTAGGAAGTTGATTCATGCCAGAAGAAGGACATATATCATGACCATGAATTACTACTTATTTTACTTATTGGACTTATTTGAAGGCTATTATTTATTTGTTCTGCTTATTAATATAGCCATATTATATTTGATCAGAAATATTTATATTTACAAATTCAAGTTAAACATACAGTCAATTTAGTTTTCCATTTTAGTTCGATACTAACTGCAATGTTACTTTCCACATGTAAAAAAGTTAATTTCATAACTATTTAGCTCAACGTTTCAACAACTGAGACGGAATAATATTTGGTATACCCTGCCGATAGAGATGCTGTGGAAGCATAATTATTAATAATAATGTAAACAGTGCTACATTAAAACAGCTCACTTGAAGTGTCAAATATCAAAACTAGAAAAAAAGCAGAGGATGGATTATGAGGCTAGACCATCTGCTACATCAATAACATATTGATACAGAGCTGCTACCTTTGATTGTGCACTGTCCCTTGTTGACCTAAACATCATGTCTTAGAAAGATTATGACAGGATCAACACCTATTTATATAAAATACGTCTAGTGCCCCACGTGTAAAGATCCACACTAAGCAACTCGTGAACAAAGGAAGGACAATAAAACATGTAAATAATGATTCTTTAATCCTGTTTACCCTCAGCTAACACAGGATAAGGGACATCCAGCTCAAATAAACCTGTATACGTGTTGTATTGTTCACTTTCTGATAGAATATCTCTGAAAAAAGACCTATGAATAAATATTGTGCCACTTGCAACTCAATTCAACCATTTGATAAAAAATTCATCCATTGTTTGGGAAACTCCAACTCTTCTGTCCACCTTTTATTGTTAGACAAATTGAAGTGTGCACTGGGAGGGAGGCCAGCGGTAAATACAGAGAATCTATTTAGCCATCCCATTCCAGGGCTGAGAGGAGAGCTTGGCCCTTCAAAGGCAGAGGCAACAATGTGAGTGACATCAGGTCATCCTGCCTCCTCACAGTCACCTGCCTGATAGAATTGTTCTGGGGGGAGATAGGAGGGACCTGTGAAGCACAGCTTTTTTGTCATTGCCATATCTTATGATTGATGGCTCCATGGCCGCAGTGAATCTGCCCTTTTTAAATAATTTATGTTGCCCATCGCTATGGACAAGTAGCTTATAACTGGTTTGTTATTTTTCCATTGACTGGAAAGATCAATACTTTAAAGACATGACATAGCCACTAATGAACTACTTAAATGGCTCTCTGGAGTGCAAAACAATTGCTGTGTTTACTCAAAGCAAAGACTGAAAACTGCTTTATTACATTGCATCATAAAGTTCTGCCTGTAAACAAAAATACACAAAAGGTGCAGGACAAAGTAGGTCAGTTCCCTTTTAATTTAACATGTAAGTAAATATTAGATAAAAAAAATCGTCCCTCTACTGTCACAGACTCAGTTTTACTCAAAAAACATTATGATATCTGGGATTAAAGTGTCACACAAATCCATATCCTGACAAGTGATCTGGAATGATTAGGCCCAAACCCTAATCGGACAAAAAAGCCTGAATGAAACAGTATTTGAGAGTATCTTGTTTCTGTTAACGTATTTCCGAGTGTTTGTCGGATAGGCAAATAGGACGTAACACAGAAAGGAATTTGATTTGAATGTTGAAAAGTGTGCCTATCAAAGTAGGGGATGCCCCGACTGTGCAGGACTAGCAGTGCCTGTCAGGGCGAGAAACATTAAACCAATCATATGGGCCATGTAGTTAATGAAACAGTCTACAATAAAATGCCTTGTCCATAATCCTAGCTGTCACAGATGCAGGCGGATGCAGGCCTGTACCGATGGTATTTTGGGGAAATGGAACAATGTGAGAGGTGGCAAACACCCAAAGACACACACACATACCATGCTGGTCCTAGCTCACTAACTTGTGAATCTTGGCTCTGTGCTGTTTGAAGGAAAAAAAAGCATTGATGGGTAAATGTTGTGATATTATTGCTTAAAATTGGTTGGGTGGTTCAAGCCTATGTAAGCACATCATATTTCATTATAAACAAAAATATATTTTCAAATTCTCTGGCTGCTCCTATGAAGTGGATTACACTGTAAATGTGTTCCTAAGAAGGTGATAACTCAGTGGATAATCCAAAAAATAAGCAATTTAATTCCCTAAAATAGTCCAGTAGAGTTATGTGTTGTAAATCATGAGGCCCTTGTTCATTCTTCCTCTAACAAAGTGACAAATTAGCTGAACAATAGTGTTTGAATTCTTATTAAAGTTGATTAATTCATATCATTAGATGATCGCACAACAGCTCATAAAATATACTAAATTAATTTCTTTACTGTGATTAATACATGAAACACTTGAATTAACATCTATAAATCAATTTGTGAATCAATTACATTATCATGTTTAAATACAGAGCTAATAGTGTACATTAACCAGCGGTGTAGAAGTGATCATATATCATTTGGCATTCCAAAGAGGAAGAGCAGAGGAGTATCCTTATATGATCAACGATGAACGGGATCCAACTCTGACCTTAATAGGTCCCAATATATTTTGCATGGTGTTGTTACTGTGAAATGAGGGAAAGTTATCTACCCCAAGGATACAATGTAAGCCATGCTTCCTTTAATCTCAGATTTATTATACAGAACTGATTACACTGTTCCTATCTTATATGTTACAATTAGCTACTGAAACATAGAGATGATGGGAACTATGACAGCTAAGCCTTTGTAAATGACCTACTGTATGTCAAATGCAAATCCTGCACGTATGGCAGGATTTAGTTTAGATAATTATTCTATTTGAATTGTAAACATGGATCAAAGCCCATTTCATAGACAACTGACACATAACCTGCTTTCCAATATACTACATCACACTGTAAGTTGAACTTGTTTTTTTTCTTCATATATGTTAAATGTACTGTATGTGAAGTGAAGACACTTCATCCAATTTAGCACTTGGAAAGTGCCTTGTATAAGTGACAGCCTGCTCCAGTATGAACAAGCCAGCTATGAAAAGCATGTCAAGGCTTCTTTCTGGTTGCACTGCAGAGTGCTACAGACATTGCCGCTCCCCTACAGGGCTGCTGCAGATGTGAGAGGTCCTCTCAACCAGCTGTTGTGTGGATCAGTCAACAGAGTTAACGTGACAGACTTTGTAGAGAATTACACCTCCAGCACAGCGAGCTTTGGGCCTATATGGTCTCGCTAATAAACCTGGACCTTGTAATGGCTGTCTGATCACTCAAACGTAGGAGCAGCAGCAATGGGAGGACAAGGAAATGTCATCCAACATGGATAGAAAATGTACCTCCACCTTTGTTTAAGGTTCATGTGGGCTGAGTTTGATTGGTTTCTGTGTTTGTGCCAGGGATTGGCTTGTTACATCTTATATGGGCCCACTGTTTTTTTTAAGCCACTCAGCCTGCTTAGAGACCTGGCTCTCCAATACAGATTAGGTTTATGAATGAAAGGTATACTTAACCTAATACTTAAGAGGCAGCACTGCACCTGATCTAAGCAGAGGAATAGTACACAGTTTCGTAAAACTGATCAGAACAACGTAAAGGCCTGCAAGAAGTCCCCTGCGATTTTGGAAAAAATACAGACAAAATGGATAGATAAGTGTATCTTATAAATCTGGAAAAATTATATATTTGTGTCATTGTAAACAAATCTCCTGGCACAAAAAAGACAAAAAACAATATCATAGTAGTCCCTGTCTCAACACTTTCCAACTTATCTAGGCCGTTTGTGACACTCAGACCAAAGCCCATTCTTCCCTACAGAAGATGTAAGGTTTATGGTTAGGCAGACGAAAAATCTTTTAACCTGCTTTGACATTATCAATCGCTTTTATTGGAAGTTGTGCGATTATGACTCCTTAATGGATGAAAATTTCATAATAGAAAGAGTCATAATGGACCTTGTTTGCAGTTCAAGGTGTCCTGTCAACAGGATTACAGAAGTATCTGTTATAATGGCAGTCAATGAGGAAAAAATACTTTTTGGGCAGAGGGGAACTTTTTGTTACAATTCTGCAATGGCCACTTGGCAATATTTGAGGCAAGGCTGAGAGGCACCATTTGTCCAGGTCTATGATACAGTAATATAGACTAAACCTTCAATTTTGGATTTTCACCCAGCATCAATCTAGCTCGGTTGTGTAGCTCATGATGTAACATCTCTAACAAAATGGCTGATTAACTCATTGGCACTGTTATGTAAATAACAATAAAAACTTAACAACTGTTAGTTAGCTGCAACAACCACCTCTTAACCTTCATTATTAGCCATTTACAGATCAATACCTTCATAATGAAGTGTCCAACTGCTTATAGTTAGGGATAACAAATTGTTTACCTAATACTGATGTGAATGTAACGTTAGCTTATTTAATTTCTCAGCAGACCCTTGGTAAAGTTGACTTAGCAAACAAAATGCTAATCACGTAGTCGTATTGCTTCTTACTAATACAATACAAGTGAGTTTTAGCACTGCCAGCACCGGCTGCTGATGTAAAGTACTTTTTAATTTGCCAGAACATGTGTTGTTCACATAAAATCAAACCAATTTCAGCTCATACACAGGACCACACTTAAACGGGAAGATGAAATTTGTGTATTTCTCTGGGACTATTTTGATCACAGATTAGGTGCGCTAATGAGTATTTATACTACCAAGGAGGTGTATGTAGGATCAAGTCAAAATAAACAGCAGCACCCGAGTTAATGCAATGACAGAACATGTCATCCAATGCAAAGGTGTCGGTGATTTGTTTGATTTTAAGCGTTTCTGGACAACAAAAGAGTCACTACAGGCTACACGGTCAATACTTGTTATCAGAATCAATACATTGTTGGTTCTGGTCTTTTCATAGGATTTGTTGACAGTAAGAAAAATATGGAATATCTACAGATTTATCCTTTAAAAATCCTCATGGTTAATTTGTGGTTAGTAGATACACATGTTTGTGGCATGAGAGCATGTACTTGTCACCTATATATGACATTGAGACGCACCATGATGACATATGATCAATAATGTAACAGTACATTATTTGCATGTTACTAGAATCAGTTCTATGTGTCAAGTTAGATTAATTTTAGGTACTGATGTGTCTAAATGTTTCTTTCTGCTAAGGTGGACTATTAAGGACATCTACAATAAGCATAATAAGCATAATAAGGATCTTAAAATATCCTGGACCAATTCAAATGCCATTTAACAAAAGGCGCATCTTTGCCATAGATGTAACAGCCAGCAGCGTCTTCTATCTTTTTCCGCTGTTCCCATTGACTCAACTGATGTATCTTGTGATATTATAAAATACATACTTACAAATGCATAGCTGAATCAAAGTGCTTACCAACTTGAAACAATCCATTATTATAGAAGGGGCTGAATTAATTCCATCTCGTGCACCAAGAATTGCCTGATGCCTCAGAAGATAATTTGCCATGTAATTCTTTTCACCTACACAGATGCACCAACATACAGTACATGCCTTTTCTTCAACCCTGATAACGACCGTTAATTCATCAAGAGTAAATAAAATGTTTAGTTGGGAAGGGACATTAATTATCACATTCATCTGCTTGCTGTTTCCAAACTGGGCTATAATGAAATGTGCTGTAATAGAGATTGCTCTTGGGGAGGCAAGCCGTTTATGAATCGCTAGAGGTGCAGCAGCTGCCTTCCCCCTTGAGAGATAGAAATTTATGCCGTATACCCCGCTGATTGTTGAGAAGGTAAAGAACCAATAGCAGCATGTTCAGAGGTTTAATTTAAAGTGTGTTTCTCACTAGGCTGCTCACAACACTTAATTAAACTCTGCTGTTTTGGCAATGACAAATGCTGTGGTGCAGGAGGAAGCTGGGCTGCTGTGACTGAGAGGCTTTTGTAATTTCTTTCATGTGCAGCGATGGCCAGATCCAGGTCAGGAACTGTAGAATTAAAGAACTAAACAAGATTTAGACATGGGGAATATGAGGGCAAGGGGGTGGGTGGTTACAGTCATTTCTTTCTCAGGAATACATCTATTTTTTCTTTTTTTGCATGTCCTCTTTCTCATTTTTGGAAAGTTTTGTCATAGATTTATGAGGGTTTAGCTTTTGTGCCTGGTTTTCTGAGCTCATTGCCTTTCATACTGTCATTTCCTTAGGCTTGTGTCTGCTTGATGGAGACTTCAACATTTTACTGAAAGGTGTGATGACTAAAATGAATAGTACGTTTCTGCATAGCACAATGTTCCTATTATTTCAGTCTGATCTTTCTATTAAGTCTTTTAGCATGACTCTTGATTTGCCCAACCATATTTTCACCAAAGGAAGCATTAAGTTTAAAATATGCAACTAAGTGTGAAATTCAACTTCAGAGGTCTATAGCACACTAAAACGTCAAACTCGGAGCAGTCAACAAACTGACAGGGAGTGACTAATAGCTTTTTTTCTGGGTAGAAATCCAATTCATGCCAAACAGAAATCTTATTTTGTTTCTATAATGGTATGACTGTATTACTGTGCATTTCATGAGATCCATTTAAAAGGTGGAGCCAGTCTAGCACATAGCCACCACACAGCCCAGCCTGCTGCTGTGTTATGAAGTCACAGCTATACTACCAGGAAATAACCACAAAGATGCCTGCGAGGCACAAACAGGAGCTGGAGCATTTCATTCAATAATGTAATCCATACTTTTAAGTAAAAGACCTCAATTCTTATGTCCTTTTTATTACTTGAGTGAATGGTACAGCACATTATTTTTCTGTCACATGCCAATCTTTTTGCATGGAGCTTTATCGCAACTGTATAAAAATGAAGTGGTTTTACTGGCTAGTGCAGTCAAGGAAATACACTATACACCTTTTCAATCCATGTTCAGTTTGAAAAGGTGTTTCCCACCACACATTTTTAACAAAATACAATTTAAGTCTTATTTAAGATACTGACATTAAAAACATTTCCTCATGATGACCGCATACAAATACCTGCTATTACACTTTCATAAGCTGCATATCAAAAAAATCTGCATCTTGCTTACAAGTCTATTTCCTATCATAGTATTGTGCTATTTATAGCTTGATTAAATCTGGCTCTGTTGGCCATTTACAATGAACTAAACCAAGCTGTCAAAACCGATGAGTGTAATATATTAATATACATAGAAAGAAAAATATAATTGTATTCATTATAATGCAAAAGGGATATTTGTCAGTTTATTTTTGAAATGTAGTCATTCCAGTAGAGGTGAAAGATGTTTTTGCTAATCCAGAGCATTAAATAATAAAAACAGGAGCATACGCATATAGGAAAAAACAACAACATAGTATTTATCCTGTTTTATATAGGGGATGCAAATAGCTCCATATGTATTTTGGTGTTCTGTAAATGCCAGGGAGACACAGCAGCATCCGTTGGAGTTAACGGTGCAGCACTTTTGTGTTCAGTAGCACAAATCATTAATCATGAGGCTGGCCATATTCTTGTAGTGCCTGTGCTTTCATTACTGGGCCTAATTAAACAGTTCTGTGAACTGGAATCTCAGATTCCTCTGTTACAGATTATCATTAATTATGGTGAAAGTGCTCAGAGATGTTGGACTCAATTATATTCTGCTCAACCCTGGCAGCGGGGTGATTCATTGTTCTGAGCACTCCACAGCCGTACTGTCTCTGCTTATCACCAACCTCCACTTTTGTAAATTGGGCTCTGCCAGCCAACAAACTAAGAATTATGTGCTGCTTTTTCATTACAAACATGTTGGAGGAGCACAGACCAATTAAGGGTGGGATATTTTGTGTGGAGTGATGAGGCAGGCATTGGTGCAGGGAGATGGGGGTTGGATGGGGGGTACTATGGGAATGAGCTCACCATGCTGAAGTTGTAGCTTTATTACCATGTGTGGTACAGCCTTCCACCAGGTCTATTGACTGATTATGCTCTGCATACCTACTCAATATCTCAAAGCCATCAGCAGTGTAAGAGTAAAATTAGAATTTGAGCTGAATATTATATTGATATTTCTGTGCAAGTATAAACAGATTTCCATAGTCCTGGGGGAGGCTTTAAATGGAGATTTCTATTGTACTGGCAGCTTTGAGTGCATATAGCCTGGAGGAAAGTGTTAACTTTTCATAATATTTGTGTATGACATGCAACTTTTTATGCAGCTGAACAATGTCAATATTACTTCTATGGTCTTATGTAGGGTACGTGGGGGTCTATGATGGAAACAGTGTGTGAATGAGATTATTGGCCACCTTTTTTTAGGGTCAGAGAATCGAGAGGAAAATCTGAATCAAAGAGAAGCAGAAGTTCCAATGGTAAGCTTAGGCCTTAGTGGTTTGAACAATTTCATATGCCACAGTAGGTAGTGATTTTAATATATATGAAAATCAGCCAGAGCTGTGTGCATGTGTCTCTTATAATATCACCGGTGGGAGATTTTCACTGCCTTACAAAGCAGGAGTGTTTTCGTTTCCCCCTCACTACAGTGTTGTCTCAGTACGACTCACAATAAGATATCTGTCTCTGTTCCATTGCTTTCAAGAATTAACACAGTGACGCAGCCTGCAGTATAAGGGATGCACAAGAAAACAAACCAAAAGCTGATCTGTCAAAATTTAATTTTTCAATATCTTTGTTTCTCTCATAGTTCCTTAAACTGTGGTTGGTCTAATCCCATAATTCCCCTGGCAGAGGAGCAAGAAATGGGATTTTTCCTTCTAGTGACATAGCGGCAGCTCATTGAAAATGTAATACACTACTTCCAAGTCACAGGTCAGTTGGCAATCTGAATTTTAAAAGGACTGTGTATAATATTCTGTTTTATTTTGAAAATGAACTTTGTGGCCTCCATCATGAATCCAATATATGTCTTAATCTTCTAGGCTCTTGAAACCCACAGCTCTGGAAGAAGGCCTTTGACTCCTGAACCTAATAAGGAAATCACTTGTTTTCTCACCCATCTTTCCATTTTATAGGGGCTGACACAAAACAGTCCTTTATTTTAAAAGTAACTGATGAAGCATAAAATATAGATGTATTTAATATTAATATTCACTTTCCTACATACATTCAGTGATTGTGTAATGCAAGTCGCCTGAAGTACAAATACAACAGAAACATTATCATCATTATTATTATTATTATTATTATTTTATTTCTTCAAGATTAGTGAATCTCAAAGACATAAAGATTACTATCTGAGCATCTATTGTTATTCTGAACTGAACATGGCTGACAGTGGCAGTGAATTTAAGCGTTAATTACGCACTAACCTTTTCAGAATGGATATTTAGACACGCTGTGCCCTGCGACTCTGAATGTTCAGGAAATGAAAACATCCAATGACCAATCAGTATCTACTCACATTAGCATAGTCTTTTAAAAGCCCAATGCCCCAAAACATGCCACGAAAATCCTCTCCTATTTATCTTAAAATAGCCACTTAACTTTGACTGACACTAATTCTTACTACATGAAGCTGTAGAAACCCCTTCGTTTCCCCCTTCTGTCTCTGTCAGAAAATTACAAAAGACAGAGTTTGTGATGTCCCCAGTGTGCAAATCCCTTTATTCTGTCAGATTACAGCATTTGATATGACGTAGTGCGGCATTCTGGCCTCACATGCCTGCCAGAGAGAAGGGACCTGTCAGCAGCAGCAGAGGAGAGCAGTGCAGATCATCACTCTGACTGATCCACAGACCCGGAGACTGTCATCTCCTCCGACTGTACAAGTCAACACAAATAAAAGTGAGGAAGCAAAAGCCATAATGGCTGGGAGAGATCCAGGCTCATTGTGGCCATTACTTTTATTCAAACCTTACAGATGACATGATGTGAAAAATGAGCCTGTGTCTAGTCGGGTGCCCATTAGTGAGTGAGCACATTATCTCCCCTTTTTCACATTGAATCTCCTCCCTGCATGCAGTGGCAGATGCTCCCGAGGAGTCACTCACTTTTATGGGCTTTTGACTGCCGTACTCTTTTAAATACAGGGGCCTGCACCAGGCAGAGATGACGTATGGCTGTCAGCGCTCTTTACCTCACTGACAGATGCCTTCAGTGGATCCCTCCTTAAACCTTCTGTCTAAAACTAAGGGGGACAGCTAACCTCTTCGCTCACAGAGCAGACATGCATGCATCAAATTGATTATTACAGCAAAGGGGGTGATTTCTAAAAATCTCTATTACCCGACAATTACAGTGCCATTTACATAAGTACAGTCTGAAGGCAATCATGAAATACAATTCCCCAAAACCCTTAAGACTGACACCACCCAGGGAACTTAAACTTTGTAAATTATGAATTTGTTTTGAGGATTTTTGGGAGGACAGATCTAAATTTGATTGTTGAAATGACACCCCTGGTCTTGATAATACTGGAATACATTTTTAATATAAATAATATGATTAAAAAGAAACAGTACTGCAAGCTCCACCATGGAGGAGTTACTTCCAAAAAAGGGAGAAACTTCAGAGGTTCAGTCAAAAAAGAGTAGATTTGAAAGAAACCATTAAGCAACAGAACAACAAACACAAGACGACTTTAAGAACAAAAGCGAACAAAACAACAAATTTATTTTTTCACGTCAAGCAGAACCACCCTGCTGAGTATGAGGAAAGCCTAAGATCCTGTGATGAGAGCTCAACAGCTTTTGTGAATTCAAAACCAAATATATTTTTCAGATTTTTGTTATATTGTCAATAACATCATTAACGTGATATTTTTAAAACATTTTAAAAAGAACATTTTTCAGGGTTCTATCAAACAGAAATTTCAGGTCCCCTTTTCTCACACCTCTAATATTTTTTAAAAAACACTTCCCCCAGCTGATGAAAGAAAATCAATTACTTTGCCAAATCATTGTGTTCCTGTCACATTGTTGTGGCTGGAATTGACATAAAGAACAAGTGTTTCCTATGTGCTTCATCCAACAATCTAGACTGCCAGATGTTAACATCATTGAGAGACATGACAGAACATTTTAACATGGTGGCACAATCGCTAATAAATTATGGAAAAAGTACCTCCAACTTCAAGTTTGGCATCACTTTCTCTACTAAAGTTTGGTGAATAAATACAATGGGACCTCCATTTAGTCCCTTACTCTGATTATTGTCAATGATTTACAATCCCCAAGCAGACTAACTGGAAAATGGAAAAACTGAGAAACATGTAGCTTTGTCTTCATTCCCAATGGCCAGAAATGCACCAGTGTGGCACAGTTAACAAATATTCAACAGTATGGAGACCCCCCAAGGAGGGCTGAACCTATTTGAAAAAAACATATATATTCTATTCTACAATAGGAAATAAATCTGGATGCAGTAATACAGAGCAAAGCTCAGAGGTTGTGGTCAGTGACAGGGAGTTCTGGCTTCTCTCAGGCATGAGCATGAACCAGAGCCGCTTGGTTCAATCTAATCTCTGACAAGAAACAACAAGCCTCTGGGACACCCCTGCGGTCCACCTCTACACTGAACAACATCATAAGCAGCTCAACTCAGGGGGTAAGATCTACTGTAGCTGTCAGGGGAGAAATATGTTTCCATTTTACAACTTCAGTGGCAGAGAAGACCATACAAATGCTTCTCTATTTCCCTCACTATTGCTCACTCGTTTGAATCTCTCAGCTCTCTCTTCTGCTCCTGTCAGTTTTCCCTCAGTGCACACACTCAAGGGGTTCCCTGGTGACTGCGTCCCATTACTATCCTGAGACCGATGCACAACAGAGCTGCACCGCCAGTGTCCCAAATGATACAAATTCCCACATTGCGAAGACAAGCAGAGTGTAAGACAAACAGGATTTGGTAGCCAGCATCATCACTCGGCCTCTTCACTTGTGCCTGTTAAAACTAAGATGTAAAAGACATGTATGCACAGTATAGACTGACAACTGGAAGGTTTGGCTTTGTTATTTCAGTAGCCTGACATAAAGATACTGATTCAATTAGAAATGCATCTATCCTTTTTTTAAACATACATATTACAGGGCACACCCTCACAGTTTGATTAAAAAGTCACCATACAAGTTAACTTTCTTTTCAGCAGAGATTCCACAATGTTCATGTAGATCAAAGCTTACTGTAATGCCAAGTCAGTTATTTTTATACCTAAATCAGAGGTTAAGTATATCAAGTTACCTAAATGTCATAATTTTATAATTGTCATTGTTTGACTTCTGTGGAACAAAAGCATTTATTTTTTTAATCAGTTGATAATACCTGAAAATACAGGCCTGTTTATATTTGGCAAAGGATTATATGAGCTCATGAGCTCATAACAGATATGTCTTTGGCAGATAGCATGCCTATAGTGTATGTTGGCCAATAACTAATAACATCTCGCAGTACAAAAATGCCAAGACATGTTCAGTGTCTCTAATACATAGTCAGTCCAGTAGGGAGCAATTCAATTTTCAACTTCGAAACAGTAAGTATGCAATTTATGCCACTAGCTGTAAATCAATCAAAACAATGAAGCAAAAGACGTTGTTTGCTAAAGTTGTAACATAGAGTGGGATCATGGGAGTCTTTCATTGTTGAGCAACCACCATTGCAGATGAAAATGTATCTGATAGTGACTCAGACAGACTAGGTAATGTTTTATTCACGTTACATTTGGTCATGTTTGCATCTCCTTTCACTCTCTGATGTTACCCGAAAGTTAGAATGACAGGCTTACAAAAGAAAAGCAATGTTACCTTGTTGGAAGAAATTGGGATGATGTAAGTAAACAACTCAACAAAATATACAACAAAGGTCTTGTTGTGCTTTAAGGCCTAGTCCGCATGTATTTTTAAGTACAGGGTCTTAGCAAAAAAAATAGCTCAGCACAGACGAGCATTTTAGCACCATTCCAGAAAAAATCTTCATCAGTACAAACACACCTGAAAAATGGTTGGTTGCTTATACAATACAGTTAAATTAACAATTTAACTTTTACTTTATCGTTATCTACTTACTTACTTTTTGTTTCTAGTTACAGGTACCGGGGCTGATACCACAGCAATTTTTTCCATGCAAACAAAACAAAAAAGATGAGGCAGTGAAACAATACTGCTCTTTACTGAATCCTTCTGGACAATGCTATTTCTATTAAAAAAACATTTTTTTTAGTAGTTTTAGTCTTTCTTGTCCATCATTGAATTTCAACATCCGTTTGTGTCTCTAAATGTAGACAATGTAACATCCATTCCTTCCAAGTACAAACTCAAATACCAAGGGGAATCATAACACATAATCCGAGATCACATTTGCAAATAACACTACACATAAGACCCAATTAGTACTTTTGGTACAGGTCCATTTTCAGCGACCTAAAAAACAGTTTACCTGTGTGAAAAGGGCTATGTTTAAAAGCTATGTTTAAAAATTATAAAATTACGTGTGGGCAGAGCCTTAAATATCAAAATCGCAAAATCGTCAAGAAGTCTACAGTCTATAATTCTACGCTAACAAATATAATGGAAGAAAATGAAGCTTTAACAACAAATTAATTACATTATATCAATGATTCATCACTGTGTATCAATCAATTAGAAAGTCACAACATGTTTTAGTCCTCTGGTTTTGGTGATGTGGTGAAATTCATAATAAAGTCATAATAAAACCCCTAATGTTGATATCATCAAGGCAATCCTTGGCTATACACATTAGATTGCACTGTTATGTGGTTCTGAGCTGTGTTAAAGATACCGTAGATTGTTCATTTGATTCTGTCTGCACCAACAGTGTTGATCCAAATACACCAAGTTACTCTGATTCCACAAGGATCTCAGGCATGATTGTGCTAATCACCTGACACACCTGATTTCCCAATTCATTTTCTCCATTCATCTTGAGCAAATGTAGCGACAGCTTGCAATCTGTTTGTTTTGAGTTGTCAAAAAGGAACCAAAGGCATGTATCAACATGGAATAAATGCTACTGCGAGATGTCACCAGCTGCACATGATATGATGAATTACAATCATATGTTAATCAGCCGGAGTTGCAGTAATGGGATGTTTACACGGCGCTCCATCGAAAACCTTCTTGGACTGTTTTCTCATATACAGATACGGATTCTTGAACAGAAAGGAGTACAGTACTGTTTGCAATACTAATGAACATATTACATCTTTTTTTTGTCCTTATCATTTTCATTTTGTTTGTTTTCCAGCAGTAAAGGAATAACTAAAAATGCATCTATGAAAAATAGAAATGTCTTAAATGAAAAATTAACTTTGAGTTTCTCCATGCGTTTATAATTACTTTGTTTTAATCAGCCTGCTTGTTTTTGTTGTTGTTATGCATCTTATGGAAGACGAGACTGCCTGACAGTACTGGAAACAAAATACTGTTTTCATCCCTCATCACTCACTGTTTTTCTCTCTGACATGCATGCAAAATAATAATATAATGTATGTGTGTGTGTGTGTGTGCGCGTGTGTCTGTTGTGAAGGGCTGTCCACAGAGCAAACAGCAGCAGGCAGGTCCAGCAACAAGGTCAATACTAGCATAAGTACCTTTTTATTTCCCCAGCCACCCACAGTGTTAGATCCTGCAGTTTGTCCAGCAAACTTACTAATGACTAGAAAAGCCTTGCTGCTTCACCATTGTTTTCCTTATCCATAGCTGGGTGAATGAGGAGGATCAGGCAAGTATTTACGGTAATTAATTCACACTGATATCAGAAGGTACAGACAAGATATGTATATTATTATCCAGATAAAAAGGATCAGTACAGGTTTACAGAATCAAAAACTGTAACATTATCCTAATCCAGGGCAGATAAAAAAAAAAACTATACATCTTTTTTATATAATTGTTACTATCTTACAGTACATTTATTGGACAGTGATTATTAACTAGTACCAATAGCTTTTTACTTTAACCTTTATTTAAGCCGGTTTGTCACACTGAGGTCAAGAATGTCTTTTACAACAGAGACCTGGCCAATGAAAGCAGCAACACAGAGTTACAACAGTAAATTAACTGGCAAACACATTCATTGGAGTGAATTCAATAAGCATTTAGAGAAAAGTTGGATTTCACGATAGCTTTAAAATTGTTCATGGCAGGGTATTGTGAAAGAGTGTTGAGAATTTATTTGGAAGAAACATATTATTTGTAAGAATGAGTAAGTTAAATATAAGTTAATATTCATATTCATAAAAACAGTTAATATGTGAAATATGTGGTTAAAAGGAGGACTGCATTTCATTTAATTTGATTTGGAGATACATTAAAAATGGACTTCATTATCCAGGATGCTCTGGGAGGAAAAGGTGAACGTAACGTAATGACGTCGGTTGTTTTGAGGCAGAAAGCTATGCTGTACCTCTCGTTTAGTGAGCACACGCTACATGTATGTTTTCTTGGCACTTTCTTTACTCACTAAAGGACGTCTGAATGGAATTAACAGTCTTGCTTCGTCATTATTAGTTATAAGCTGATTCTGCTACACACAGTATCACAATATTCACGATAACAGTGATATTAAAAAATGGATTAAGGATATCGCGTTAATAATCCAGCAAAGTTGTTAGGTCTTGTTAGATAATATCGGTATTGTGAATTTGTCTCGCCATGATAATCGTGTAGTGAAAATCTGATCGTTACAGCCCAGGATCAGTGATACAATGTTTTGAAGTTCCAGATTAGTCTGCAGATTGTTTCATGCAATTGGTGCAGAAAGCCAAAGTCTTTCTTTCCCAATTCAGTTCAGACTATCAACTAACAATCAACTACAAAATGTCCAGAGAACAAATATTGTGATTTCAAAAGTTCAAGTTTAAAAGATAAGTAAGGCTGCACGAATATAATGGACAGATTCTACGATCTAAATCCACAAATTCATTTCAGACTAATTATGGCTAGGTGATAGAGTTAAAGTTTATGTCATCATCTTGATAAAAAAATACTAGAGATACATAATAAGATCAGTCAAACTGGTGTTCAATATGTTACTACTGAGCATTGCCTCAGACCTTTTGTTATTTTTATCTACATTTTTTTTGGAGTCAGTTTGACAGCAGAACTTTTTAAAAAGTTCTGACCATCTTGAAATACCAGTTCAAGAATACATGATAACACTGATTTTTTTCCCTGAATCAAGGCAAATGTCCTTACAGGTGAAATAAAACGTTGTCATCCACTCATATCCCAATTATCTAAGTTAAAGCAGATTCAGAAACAACTGCCACTGGATGAGGGTGCTGATCTTGTCTTACTGGTACAACACGACCTTCCTCAGTCATCTCAAACGTAAAGTATACTGAGCATAATGAGAGTAATGGTAACGAGTTTTGAGTTTTAAATTCTTAGCTGACTAAATGACTTAGACTTGATCAATGCTCCTCAATGAAAAACAGCCAAATCCTCTCAGGGTTTGGACTGAAAGTGCAAACAAGGTAATTTTTTAGGGAATCAGAAACGAGAATAAAACTTAAGTAATTATTACAGTATATGAAATATGTAGGGGTAGGCTACTGTGTGTAAATACATTAGAATCAAGACTAAATAGAAACATCACAAGCACAGACACACTTATAAACTATGCTACAACTAAATTGCTTCCACACTCCATGGACTCAATATGCGATTTAAAAGAGCCTGGCGGTGGCAATATTCCTCTGATATGGTGTTTAGTTTTAATAGGAACCCTCAGCTCAAATATGAGCTGACAAACACAGCAAGACAAACACAGTCTCTCTCCGGCAATGAAATATACACTATCAAATAGACCTGTACCTTTTCTGAATCCACTGTGTGGGTGAAACTAAAGCGCAGAACAAACAGCATTCTGATATGGCTTTGAGGGTGATAACAGCGTCTGACAGGGTGGAGAGAGCAGGCTTTGGGCTTGGTGCGAAAACACAACCTGTGATTGACATGATTCCCTGGCCTTAGAGAAGTTTACCTTTTAATAAGAGCTCAGAGAGGCCCTCTCAACAACCTGGTCCAGGCTCTCACCGACAGCAGGCGACGGCTGGGGAGGTGCATGTGCATGTATTTATGTGCGTGCAGGGGTTGTTTGTGTGGTTGTGTGTGCACATATGTGTGTGTATTGCGCATGTACAGATGTGCACGTGTGTCTGTGCCCACTTGTAGCAGATTTCAATCAAGGATTTCAGCCATGCCCAAATATCTCTTCTCTTTTGGGCCTGGTTGTTTGAAGAAAATGAGTGGATTCAGGATCAAGAGCCTTTCTGGAGGAATTTAAGTCTGTTTGAGGATTATGACTTCTTCATCCTGTACAAAGCCAGCAGAGAGAGCTATACGCTAGCCCTTGGAGGCCCGGCTTACCAACGCATTCCAGACAGTGATATAGACGTGATAAAACCCAGGAAAGACATCATAGTTGTGAGCATAGATCTTCAAAATAAATAGGGGAGTTTAAAACTTTCCAGGTTTACTCCAGAAGTGCAATTCATTTATGGTGCAGGAATACGAATGATCATACAAATATTACAGATATTAAATATAACAGATTTGCACTAATAATAGGATACATAAGACGCTGGTAAATGAACAGAGTCTTTCCTCCGACTCGAGCTGGGTGATATGGCCTTGGCTGTCACACATTGGACCAGAATATTTAGAAATCCCTTTAAAAGCCCTTCAGAAATGCTCGGACTTGGTGACAAAATGAAAAATCATGATATGACAAAAAAAACCTCAATATTGATATTCTAACAATATTGTAGGGATGTTTGTTGTTACTTTCACAACAGATGAGATTTTTAATAAATTATTATCAGTAATGTAAATGGGTAAGGGCCACTATTAGAACAAGTAGAGCAGTCTGGTAAATTCATAAAATCATATGAATTTACAGTGATGAAGCCTTTAATACCAGGAAACAACGTTTATGCCATATAATGTTGTGTCTATATCAACATTTTAGACTATATAATATTGACTTAACTTAACTTATTGACTTTGACATAAATGTAGGATGAAATGGTTAGTGGTTTCACAATAAACCACAGTTTCAGTTTTTAAATCATCATCAAACGCATATACACTTTAAAAAAACTCACAATAAATACTGTCCATCCTCAACTCGAGGTTTGCAACAGTTCTAAAGTGCAGCATGCAACTTCCATTTATTATGAAATGCACACTGATAAAATGTGGAAAATGCAGTGACATCACTCTGGATTTCGGTATTTTGAGTACTGAGAGAATTCTGATGGTGATCACCCTCTCTGCAGAACATAAAGGAAGAAAATTACTGCAAAAGGAGGCAACATCATTTTCTAATGTTCATTTTGAACATTTTCAGCACATTTTAACAATACCACGATAATACTGATAAGCATGATAATATCGGTCACTATAATCGTGATATGAAGTTTTCATACGATTTCATAAACACACATGTTGCTCTTAAATACTGTAAACTGTACTTCTAACTCATGGTTTCCTTCCAAGGCTTGTTTCTCTGATTTCAACACACTGCTCCAAAAAAGCCACGCCTCCTTTCATCTGACTTATGAATTATAATTATCAAACTAACGCATCCCTTGCCAGCTCTGATCAACATCTTCAGGTTTCAACGAGACTTCCTTTAGCATCTACAACACGCTTGCTCCGTTTCTGAGAGATGTCACCACTGACTGAGCCTCCACTGGAAAGCCCAAATGACTGTGATTGCCATTCAGCAGAGTCTTCATTAGTTATGCAGCTGATGAGTGAACTTCGTCAGCAGCACAGCCAGCTAAGTGTAGATGAAGGGAGCTCTGATCAAATCTGTCATTATTTACCCTGTTTACAGCATAACCTGGTAGCCAAACAAGAAATCAATAGAAAATGGGGACAAATTACTGTAAGTGTCAATATTTCAGACAGCTGAGATAAAGGGCTCTCAGCCTGTAATAGATTCTTTCCATTTACCTTAAGCTTATTGAGCAGAGAGTTTGTCAATTGCTGATAAGACCATTAGTTAGTTGTTGATAAAACAATTTAGTATCATTATAACCTTAAATATAACAAATGAAGCTCATTCAATGGATAAGATCAACATCCAGCAATTACACCTCTTACGACTTCACAGTAAATTCTTTTTGTGCCCTTCCTTTTGAAATACACTTTAGTGAAAAAATATTTAAGCACCCACTGCGTCTGATATACAACCACATTAATAATGTAAGTGCATAAACAAGCATTTAAGCTTTTCTTAAACATCCAGTCTGATATCATCGACAACTTTATTAAATTGTAAGGACCATGTAAGTATTATCTAAATGACTAATGCCTATTCTGGGCTAAAGGGTTGTTATGCAACATGCTACAGTACATGACAATTATTTGATTTAACACTTTTAAAAAGATGCAGACACACTGATCTCAGCTATCTCCCAACAGCACAAGTCTCAAGAGTGTCTGCTTTGTTGAGAAGGTTATGGGACTTTGTTTGACCCCAGAGCAGTGTGACTCTTCTAACTGCGACTCAGCTGTACTTCACACTTATATCTTTTGTTCTTGATCAAGTGCACTCACCCACCATACAAAATGCAGCCAAACAGAGGGAGCGAGGCGATGGTCCCGGGTAAAGGAAGCCATGAACGAGCCAGAGGGAGGAAGTAGCATCTCCTACAGACAGTCTCAGCAGGGGATGGACTAACTATAGCCACATCAATGACTAACTCTCACAGCAAGGACACCTCCCTTCACTTTGAAAAGAAAATAAATTAAACAACAAAGGGGGACACTGACATTCACTGCCTCTCAGTTTATTGCACCAAATAACTGCTTATCGTACGTCCAGTGCAGGATCATTGTTGAGTGCAGTGGCCGGTGAGACAACAGCGAAATGGGGAAAAAATCATTTTAAGAACAAAGTTTCCTTCCCAGCAGGAATGATGATTGCTATATGGATTCGTAGATGAAGCAGAAAAAGTTCCCTCATCTATTGGACTAATATGGTCATTCCAACACAGGAGGAGACCTATCTTTGTACTTCTTCATGCATTACGTACACAATCAATAATGGAAAAACATACACTGCGAAAGGCCTTAGTTGCACTGCCTGCAAGCGGCATTGATAAATGATTTTGTGCCAGTTATGACAGCAAGGTGCATGCAGTGAAGAGAGTAGAAGGCCTTTTTAATAGTGCAAGGAGAGAATTAAATCAAACCCAGGAGGGCCTCCACTGGAAAGGAGAGATGCTGCATCTCTCTGCTCTAAATCACAGCTCTACTTAAGCCCGGCCCTCTCTTTCCCCATTTTTCTACATTATCAGAGGAAACCTGTCACCGCTGTCTATGGGTAAGTTTACAAATCATGATTTATCAGAGAGAGGACTTCTAAACACCTGTGTGAGAAAATAAGCATCCCCTGCATTATTATTTGTAGGCCAAAAAGTTTTTTTAGTCAACCTCTAAGTTATAAAAGTATCTAAAACATAAACACGAACATGTATCTAGATTTCTATCCACTACATAAATGTTTGATGAATGCCTTCAAATCTAAAATTATCGGAACAAATTTTGATGATAATCAATACAATTGCCATTTCCACTTTGGCCACTATAGACCTATGTAATTCATGTGCAAACAATGTGCTCCTTTTAAGTCCTCAGTGAAAAAAAACCTGTAGAACACAGCTCCTTATTATCCCAGGGTGGGAAAATATAAAAGGGGGCTTAAAAAGGAGTGAAAAGTTTCCAAAGGTCAAAAATTAATCAAACTCATTACCTGTGG